>WIGO01000027.1:0-284821 GCA_014235945.1 Colletotrichum plurivorum
GCAGCACCTCCTCCCGAGTCCAACCAAAGGCCCTCGTGAGGGGGGCCATACAGAACCCTTCCCAGCCAGCGACGATGTTGGCGTTGTTCCAGCGGCCGAGCTCTTTGAGTTTGGCGTCCCTGGGCCAACCGTTCGTCGGCCAATTGTATCTCTGGATGTGGACGTTTTCAAACCCAACTGCTACCATAAGGTTTTTCAAACCTTCGACGTCGCGAAACGGGCGGCCGAAGATTCCCGCCGCTTCTTTGATCATGTTCGTTGACTTGACCATCGCGGAGGTTGGCTTGACAGTTCCGTCGTCTGACCTCGGCGTGAGATCGAACTCGTTGAGCTCGAGATACCCACCAGGATTCAGATTGCTGATTTGAAGCGTCAGTACTGGCATGGTTGAGGGGTGGAGGCTTCACAGACTCAAAACATCTCTGGAGATACTCCTCCCAGTCACCAATAGAGGATCCCATCATCCGACTGTGGATGTAATCAAACGGCATTGAGTACGTCCACGGTTCTTCAACGTCATCAATTTCAAACTTGACGTTAGGCGGCATGCTGGAGGTTGTTAGCCGAAGGCTGTGGGATGGACCGAAAGATCAGGCTGGATAGTCCTACAAACTTGGCCATGTGGCGGATAGGTCAATGCCAAGAACCTGGTGAGAAAACGCGGCCTGGTCAGTTTCAATCTCGCTCGACTTAGCCCAAAGCCGCTTACCTCAGCCTCGGGGTGCTCGTCGCCAAACTCCATGGCCCAAATTCCGCTGCCCGTACCGAGGTCCAGCACTCTCCCGGGCCGGGCCCCTTTTTCGTTCGGCGGTGCGGACCCAAGTTTGTTATCGAACATCATGAGGAACATGTTGTGCTGGAGATCTGGCGGCGGAGTCAGGTCTTCAGTCGTGCAGCCTTGACAACTAAGCTACATACCAAGCCGATCATTTTCGGTCTCGTCGTTAGGGACATAGTATTCTGTGGCCGTTAGCCTGTCGTTATGCCTGGTAGTTCAAGGTGGTTGAGTTCTTACTGCCGTCCTTGTATTTGTGATACGTTCTTCCGTTCTCCTGTCGGTATTCGAGAACAGAACTGGCCACACTCACAGTCGAGGAAGCGACGCTCTAGTAGCATTATTAGGAGTGTTCTTGGAATCTCTGCATCACGGGGGTATGACTTACGACAGAAGAGCCATCATCCGCAACCTGATCCTCAGTCAGCATTCTGTAAGACGCCGCTTCTCTTTGAGAACGGTACATCATCGGCAACGATCGGTTCTTCGTTGGTTGCGAGAGAGCCTGTGCCAGCTGCGGTCGACTGGAGGAGGAACGGCTGTGCCACCGATTGTGGCCGGAGTACTAGACATGGTCAGTTATTCGGAAGATGCCTCCCAAATGTGCCCCTGGCGTTGTAAAGGATACCTTTTCCCCGCCAGAGGCTCTGACAGTCTCTCTTATTTCTTCCATCGGGTCGTTTTCCCCTCTTCTTGGCCACTGGGCAATATGCAGGTTGGCGGCACGACGTTGGGACCCTGCATTCTTGCCATGACTCCTCTTGATCGTATGGAGATCGTACATGTTTGCCGCACATAACTACCATTTACAGTCATCGCCGATGCATCATTTAAATTGCAGAAACACGATTACGGAAAACGGTTCCGACCTCCTCTCGCCTGCATCTTCGCCGCATCCATACATCCGGCCTAGGCTTTGGCCTGATAGACGGTTGGCACCAGTTGCGCATACAAAGAACCATTCTCGTCTAGATGGCGAATCAGATAACACGTTCGACGGTTCGTATCATTCTTCATGTTGCCCGCATCAGCGAACACACACTTGGCGGGATTTTCTCGCAACATGGGTCTCTCCTGAGTGAATTCTGACGCTCGATCGACCAGTATCAATGTACATGTAGTCATCCGCTTGGCACCAAGATTAATCCCAGCTTCCAAAATTCAATATTCCTGCTCCGGCTACGCGCAAATGAAAGTCATTGATGGAATACCAATCTTCTCTCCTACGCCTCTTTAACAAAATCCCCGTCTACTCCCATTGTCGTAAGAACGCTTCGGTCTCGCCAAAGGTTCGTCGCACGACCTCGACGTGCTTCTCACTTCTCGGGACGAAGCGCACCTTGCAGTCCTTTGGAGCGTATAAGAATCCCTCCTCATAGTTGTTAAAGGTGGTGTCCAATTCGGCCAGTTCGCCATCAGGTCCAACATCTCTCTCGATTTTGAAGGCCCAGAGCATTTGGGCGAGGATGCGCCACTGGGTTCTTTCGGCCAGGTGGATCCCCACACACATCCGACGTCCGGCACCATAGGAATAGTGGTCTCGCTCATCGTACTTGGACGATGTGGCAAGTTCAGGTGCCGTCTTGTCTGCCTGGGCGAGGAAGCGGTCGGGGTTATAAGTCAACGGGGAATCATAGTGGTTGCCATCGTGGTTGAGAGCATATGCGGGAATGAAGATGGTGCTGTCAGCCGGGATCAACATGCCGTTGTACCATCTATCCTGCTTCGAACCGTGGGGGATGCCGGCTGGGATGCTGAGGAGGGACATTGTTAGTGGTCGAGGTCTTGGGGTCAGAGTCATAACCAGGGCGGAAGTCATCTCACATAGGTCTCAGTCGAAGTCCTTCTTTGAGAATGCAGTTGATATATGGCAGGTCTTTGAAGTCCGACCAGTCGGGCATTCTCGCAGTACCGCAAACGCGATCCAGTTCGACTTGGGCTTTCTGCTGGACCTCGGGATGCTTGCCCAAAAACAAGATGTTCGTCAGGGTTGCGGTGGCCGTGGTGTCCGCAGCACCCATTTGAAGGCCGCCCAGGTAGTTATTGAACTGGGGGTAAGTCAGGGGCTCGTCAAGCTTGACCTTTTCGTCAAGAAGTCGGTCTATGAGAGATTCTCTTCTCTCACCGCGGGCCCGACGCTGTTCGACGCGTTCCCGAGCCTCGTTCCAGATACCGGTCATTTCGTCGTAAAAGTCCTTGGCCCTCTTCCTCGACGCGCACCAGCGGTCGGGAATAAGCTTCAAGAACGGGAATTGTTCGACTGGAAGGTATGATCCTGGCTCCAGGGCTTTTGATATCTGTCAATGAGACGTGTAAGCAGACGTGACGCGATAGGTATGAACCGAGAAACCTACTCTTTCCATGGTGATGTAAACAGACTGTGAGGAATTGTTAGTTAGCTCAGAAATCAACCCCGGGATATTGGGAACCTACGTATGCCCAAAAGTCTTCCCAACCTACGGCTCGGTGCCCGTATATTATGATGGTGCCAATCGAAGCCGTCGACCGTTTCACGCTCGTCTGGAATTCCTCGGGCTTCTCCAAGAGATCGTACATGAGCCGCCCGATCCTAAGACAATGTCAGCCACTTCCGCGACCACTCTCTTGCCACAGCCAAGTGACGTGATCAACTTTGGGGTCCTACTCAGCTTCCTGAACAGCCTTGAGGGCCGTATCCAGATGCTTCGGGGAGAAATAGGAGCCGGCAACCTTCCGTTCCGCCCTCCATCTTGGGCCTTCATGCGTCAGGGCTATGTTTTCTTCTCGGAGAGCTAGACGGGTTTGTTCGTCCGCGGGCCTGTCGTTGTAATGAGCACCTCGCATGCTGAGTAGCTCATGAACGGCATGCCGATCGTTGAGAACGATCATGGTGCTCTTTCCGATCTTCAGGGAGTACACTGATCCATATTGCTCAGCCCATTCTTTGAATCTAAGCACAGTCAGAACGTGTTCAGCTTCCAACCCTCAAGGAACAGGCTATCGTATACTTGAAACACAACCCCCGAGCGGGGATGAGATGCGCGTTCCCCAAAACCGGGATGGTGGGAGGGCCTGGCGGAAGACCCTTTTCTCGGCGACCAAATGTCAGGACCTGATGCAGCAGGACAACAGCCAGCAGAACCCAGAGGCAGGTCCAAACGACCCCGGAAGGCAGGTCTCCTGACTGCAGCTTCATGTCCTCTGTTTGTTGCTGGAACTTGGCATGAAGTTTGACAAAAGCTCTCTTACTGTCTCGGCAGCCAGAAGGGCGGGCAGCGGCTGCTCCTGTCTCTTTATAGACAAGCACTCTCTTGACGTACACGTCAATAGGGCAGTATCCTGAGCCAATCTAAACCTGTTGGGATGAACGAGAACCATGCATTTGCGTGTGCCGATGCGGGGGAAAGGCAGGCTGCGTGGCGATGAATGTGACCATTAACAACCCCTCGGCTGCCATTTGCTGACATTGCCTGCAGCTGTTTCTCGGCTTGTTCATCTGGTCCCAAGGTGCATATATGATTGATGTGTGGATGGGGCATCCTGCTCGTTCCAAAGAGTTCTGATTAGTTAGATTTGACGAGACACCAAGTCCTGCGCCTCGGAACTGCGATCCAAGAGGTCGATCAGCCACCCAACGTCGTATCGAACTGCCCCAAAACCTCGAGGCAACAAATCGAACGAAGGACAAGTAGCACATGCAAGCCGCGTAAATGTGTCGACGCGCATATGATCAAGCAAATGCGAGTAAGACGGGCCGCTCCCGCGACCAATAGCGAACTCCACCTTTTCGGCCTCTTGACACACCGGTCGCATATCGCTACCGCACGAAGGAGTTGGTTGGCGGTTGCCCAGCCAGACGCTTCTCATCGGTATGCCGCAAGTGGTACAAACCCCGAAACCCCGCTGCAGGCTGGAAAACAGCCTGATAAGACCCCCAGAAAGGCATTTCGATGTCTTTCTTAGTCGCCATGCAGCACCTGTCCCACGGTGGCGTCAGACCTTCTCAACTCAGCACGGCCAGTATCGCAGCCTCTGTTGCGATGCACGTAGACCACCCCACACAAATTTTCGTTCGTTGTGTTTGATTTGCCATGGTTCAGATAACGAGATCCTCGTCAAGGTGCATTCCTGTGACGTGCGACGGTCTGGTTCAACATGCCGGTTCTCAAACCAGGCTGATGTGAGATCAGCATCTGCGCCGTAGGTCGGCATACACCTTCATATCATATCGTACAACCATCATAGCGGACACGAGTGTGCCTACTCTAGTTTGACATTGTTTCACACATTCTATGTCGCTCTGTGGTGCATGCATGCGTGTGTTATTTACTAACTACCTAACCATGATACCATGTACTGACTTCAGCGAGTGTAAGAATGTAAAGGTGAAGACCAAAACAAGGAAAGCAACCGGGTCGAGTACATAACTCTCGAACATAAGAGAAAATGTGATTCTCCGAGCCCCTAAAGGTGGAATCTCTTGACTTTGGCGAAATAAGAGGCCAAGGCTACACCTCGACTCAGGCAGCCCGCTTCTCAAGGCCGCACCTCTTCAGGCACTCCTCCACATTGACAGCCAGGGCCTGCGGAATAGCGCTGCGAACTTTCTCGATGTCCTCGCCCGCGATGCTCCCCCCGAAGGTAGCTTCGATGACGTCGTCGCTCAGGGCGAAGGTCTGGCTGGCAACAACACTAGTGCCGCCATCCTCGGAAGTGAAAGCCGCGACGGCGCGAGCCGGGACGCAGTCGGGATTCAGTTGGGTGTGGAAAGAGCCTGCCGGGAAGACAGTCATCTGGTTCGGTCCGAGTTCGGTGTGGATGACGCGCTGCTTGCCGTCGGCGCCGCGAACCCCGGCCTCGGGCACCATCTCGGTGAGGATGCGGCCCGATGTCACGATGAAGAGTTCGGCGGCGCGAGGGTGAAGGTGGACGAAACCGATGCTGCAGGCTTTTAATATGTCAGCGATGTTGCCTTCTGAGAGTCTCGGAACACTCACGGGCAAGAGCGGCAGCTGCCATGCTGCCACCGCTGCCGGTCAGGGCGGGAAAGGTCTTGCGATCGGCGAAGGGGGCTTGGCTCTTGTTGAAGTCGAAGACGAAGTCTTCGTCGTTCGGCAGAAGACCATAGCGGTCGGTCGCACTATGCAACTGGTTAGGTCGCGAATTCATGAGGACTTGTTTCCATTCACATACCTATCGGCAAGTTGAAGCTGGGCAGTCAAGCTGAGACCGGGAGCAGAGGTATTGTCTCGGCGATGAGGGGCAGCAGCCACCAAAGTGGACAAAGCCACGATGGCCGAGGAAATGGTGAGGATATTGGTGCGCATGGTTCTGGATGAAGGTATAGCGGGCGAAGGTGATTCGAGTCTTGGGATCTGAGGGTTGATCGTTGTTGTTCTGTGCTGGTGTTCATTCGTACTCAAGACGAACGGGTCTTTGCGAGTTTATATACAATATCTTCATCGTTCTTGATTCAACTTTGAGACCCTTGAAAGCGAATTCCAAATTCTCTCGCAACACAGCTGAAGCTCTCATTCTCTCATTCCATGTGGATAAAGAAACCCACGATGCGCCCTCGATGCTCACGAACATGTTGCCCCTTGGGCACTACCTAGCCCGCTCAAGCTGACGATTGCCCGAGATGTTAGGAGTGACAAATAGCAGTTCATGGCTGAGTGTTGCGTGATTGGCTTAGGTTTCTGGTGGGCGCAGCAAAAGCTGATTGTTGGTGCAGGTATTGAGGCTGGGTCTGACGTGCTGACGTCGCGAGGCCGAGTCGATTCATCGGCCAACGCCGAACATCATAACCGACTTCTTGAAATCCGGATCGGCTTTGTTTGTTTGTACCGAATGTCCGTTTCTCCGCTTCCTTGAAGTCCGGCTTCTGCTTGAACCCCTTCACACGTAGGTCAACACCTTAGATTACAAGGGTTAGCTGATCAGCTGTTGATGGGTGGCTTAGGACGCCCAACCACTCCGGCGTGGTGAGGTTCAAACTCCGAGACACGGTGATGCCTCGGTTCACAGTTTTCATCATCGACAGAAACGACGATGGACTGGCGAAAAATGTGCTCGTGTGCTAGGTGGGAAGAGCATGGCTGATCAATCTATCCAGTAGCCAGGCGATTGTAACAATTCGAGGCTAGCCCGATGCAAAGCCGGATAAATTTCGATCGTTTTATTCTTTCAATATCTTCAACCTAGTTTCAACAGTGTTACTGGCGCGAAACCAAGTACTTAAGTTACTAGATACTCACGTGCTGTAATCAAAATATGCGAACTACCTAATTCCAAGCTTTGAGAGAGAAACCCGGGCTGGATCATACTCGGCCTCCTCTACGTGTCCACGAAGGCCAGACATACTCCTTCTCTTTCAACACGCCTCGATCCACAAACTTCTGCCTTCCTCGCTGGTACTCTACTAGCCCATCCTCGCATTTATCGAGAATATACCCTAGGCCGTATTTCACTGGGTCCCGACATATATCGCATGTTCCTCCAAATGGGCCTGCCCTATCGAGATCTTCTAGATGTTCCGCGGCATCCCAATACTGGTCTCCATCGTCGTCCTCGTACCAGATGTCTCCTTCGTCGTCCATCTCTGCTCGATACCCGGCAAGTTGGAGGGCGCAGCAGTAAGCCTTGACCAACGGAACTCGCCGAATCTGTCGCCTCCCTTCCTCGGTAGCGACAATAGACGCAAAGAGGCCCGATTCCGCGCCACTGTGGTTGTCTTCCAATGTGTCAATTGCAACACCATCACTCCCATCGAAGTTATTGCGGTCTGACTGCTCAATAGTTGTGTCACCCTAGAAACATACTAGTAACGCATTCTTTGCTCAAGGCCAGATTGCAAGACGACAGAAGAAACAGATACTTACGGTTCTGGGTCTTTTCAAGCCTCCAATTGAGCCGTTGCGAATGCTCGTGTCATCATATTTGGTCGTCCAAACCAGCCCATCTTCTGACCATCTGATGTGCTCTCGAGGGTGCGCGCAGACCCCGGGTGGTGCCGTCTCATGCAAACCTTCACTTCCTGGTGAGATTGGTTCCTCAACCTGTGGCAGTCCCCATTCCTTGCAAACCTCATGAGCTCTGAGATACCCGCTTTCAGGCGACAAGCCCAATACAATAGTGATTTCCGATGGATCCGCACCATGCAACAGCAGGTGTCGTGCTCCGGTCACCGCTGACTGGAAATTCTATTTACGCCTGTGTTTCCTTCTTATCGAATACTTCCGCCAGGAATTGGCCCAGGAGCTTATTCCATCAAATATTGACGATTCGAAGGACGACCTTGCCATTTCGCAAGCCTTGTCGGCGAAGAGATACCAATGTGTTATGTTCACTCCGGACAAGACGACGTCGCATAGACTGCCCAATTCCTTGGGGCCGGTCCAGGAATACTTCCAGCAGTGCTCGTACGCTACGGAAGCAATGTCAACACGGTTACCGCAAGGTATGTGTCCCCTGAAGTAAACGTCGGGATTCTCGTCCTCAGCTACGGGATCGATATTGGCTTCACAAACTTCTGTCGAGAAGAGGATGTCGGGAATGCTTTCGGCCGCGATAGCTCTGTCGAGCAACATTCTGTCATGGACCGTACTTTGGCGGCTGAGCCCCCGTGAGAGCAAAAGTGCCAATTGCTCACGAAATCCAGCGTGAGTCTTGTAATCGATGTTCCTCACTGGGTATGGGTCGGGAAATTTCATCCCGTATTGTAGCATCATTCTGACGACGTCTGTTCGGCCAGAAAATAGGGCGCGATTGATTGCGGGAAGCCTAATACAGCTGAAACAGTCCCTGCTGGTAGGCCTAATGAAGAGAGATACCATGCGGAGGAATGTACTTACGTCGGATAGCCATGGTGTTCATGAGTGAAAGTATGAGAGCTACAGCCCTGCTGTATTAGATAACGACAGATCCTGAGCAACTTCTGTTCATGTGACGGCAAACCCGGCCTGACAGCATAATTATCGTGCAACACCCACTATATTTCATTAGAGCAACTCGACGCTTCATGACCATTCCTTTAGTAAAGTACGGTACCTCGAGAAGACTGCCATGCGTCACTTCATCTACATCATTAATGCTTGCTTGTCCGTTTTGTAGCATCGTCCTTATCCCGTCAAAGTCCAATTCAGTACAGTGCTTGAATATCGGGGAGTCCACAGGCCTGATATTGACTACCCGTATCTGGCAATCCGGTAGCGAGATACTAGTCCAGGCACGTGTGAACTGGCGGAGGCCGAGCTCAAAGTTAAAGATGCGCTCGTTTAGGAGGAAGGATTTGACTCGAAGCGAGGCCCGAAAGTCTCTGTGGTATGGGGTGAACGTGACAGAGAGCCGGCCACTGTAGCATGGCTCGGTAGATCGGGGAGTGTTTCCCTTGTCATCGTCTGCGACGGTAGCTCCGAAGGCCCAAGAGGAATTATGCAACGTCTGATTCGGCTCTTGATCCCACAACATGAGGAGATCGTCAACGTAGTCGCGAACTGGCTGTTTGTAACCGTTTTCGTCACCCACGACTGATTTTTGGCCGGTAATTCGCTGCCCAGCCACTCCTGGATCACTGTCTCCTGAATCATGCCGAGTAGAGTATTGTATGGCTTTAGGCCCAGGCTGCAATGAGCGAGCAAGTTCCTGGAAAGATCAGCTTGTGGGGCGCAGCTAGGCAATCGTATACGTTACAGTCTTAGCCTGCTGCCACAAGACTGCTTGTCTCTCCGACGCTGAGTTGATTGAAAGTTGTATCTCTTTGGTTTGAGCATGGAGCATCGGAAGTAAGGATGCCGTCGAAGCTCTCAGGGCTACGAGAGAGCTGTGGTAAGCCGTTGCGAGGCGACTATTGCAACAGTCAGCATTTCCGAAGATAAAGAAACGCTAATGGGACGAGGTAAAGAGTAACTAGGGCGACACAATGGAGGGGGAAATAAACTTCCAAAGAAACAATGCCCAAGATCTGGTCCAAGGTCGCATGAACCTCGGCAAGATCTCGCATAATACGGCCCGTCTTCCTCTTATCCACCAAAGCCCATTGCAACCTCGCGCCCTTGGTCTGCCCCCCAACGCCGTTACTCAGGCCCGCGATCACCAGGAGGGCCTGGTGGTGTGCCTGTAGCTGCTCGAGCAGGATGTCCCGGTGTATTTCAGGAAGGAGGTCGTCCAACTCAGTTCCCGAAAGGTCGTCTGCAATGCCCTGAACCTGCTCGATGCGAAATTTGAGTGTCTCAACTTTGATAGCGACTTCCTTGATCTCTTTTGGCGCGCCGCGGTAGGAGCGGATAATCCGAGCTGTCGTCTGACCGCACTTGACGCAAAGCTCGACCAGCTGGGCGACCGAGGCGGTCGCCCCGAGTCCTTCCATGCCCGACATGGCTACGCGAGCGGGGCGTTGGAAAGCGCAAACAATGACGGGGGATCGTAGGACTCAGCAATCGCGATGCGTAAGATGCCGCGATTCGCACGTAGGTCTGACGAAAATCAACATTTGACGAGATGCAGCAGGCAGGAGGGGGAAGAGCTGAATGACCTTTCGCCTGAACCCCAAAGTTCTGACAGTAAATGCTTCGCCACACTGTTTGCCTTACCTACATTGTGGCGGGACATAGAACGTTGTGAATCGCCAGCCTGGTGTAGCACATAGACAGGGTTGCATATGCATGTTGTGCTGGCGATTGGTAGAGAACGGCGAGGCGCCCCGGGAGGCTTTTGGACATCATCTCCAAGACATGATACACAAGACTCAAAACAAGCTAACACGGGCGAATGATGCTTGGGAAGGGGTTTTTTCCCTTGTTCTTTTTGAAAAGAGTTTTTACTGAACTCGTTGTGAAGACAATAGCAGTTGAGATCTCCATGGACCCCTTATAAGCGGATCTCATTTGGCAAACGACACCTAGGTAGGTACGTACGAGGCGTCATTTAATACAAATACAACGAGACTCTTTTAGAGGCTCCCGCCTGAAATGGTGATAGTGACGGGTTCCTCTGAGCTAAGTAGGCGCACCAAAATCCACAGATTTTAAAAACTTCCATGAAAATTGCAGCGGACTTTGACCGACGGGCCGAGATCTCGATAGAAGCCGCTAGCAATGCAGCGCTAGGGGCCTTGTATCGGTCCGTAAATCCGGAAGTCCGGATGCTAGTCCACTAAAAAGCCTCCTCCGCCATCCTTGCTCGTCGTTTTGATGTCGGTGGGATTGCAACCTCGGAAATGGACGCCGCCATCCATGGGCACCGACTGAGAATATGATGTAGCATAGTAGTTGGTATGAGCTTTCAACTTGGGACTCTTACCGTAGCGTGAATAGGATCGATAAGTTGCTGGACGTGTCCCGGATCATCATTACTGGGGATCATCACGTCGGCAACCAATTCAAATGATTCAACATTCGCCTTTGGGGCGCAGAGACGCACTGCGTTGCTGGATCGGCGCTGCACGCGATTGCCGGCCGGAGACCGGCACGTGGCAGGCGGACCGTTCTAGCATTATCCACATCACGAGAGTTCGGCAGATGAAAGGCAGAAGTCGGATTCCGCAAAATGATTACGAAGCAATCGGATTTCCGGTCTTTCAGGACCGCCCGTTCGCGCCGCGTCGCGTCGGCATTTCAAGAATGGGGTCGTTCCACGCCCGCTAGAGAACTAGTGTACCCCGGAAGCCGGGATGCGGAGTGGGGCCGTTGCGGGCCTCTCCCAAGCGCCGAACCCACCCGCATCCACGGATTCCACGCTAAGGAGGGCCCGCGTCTGCTCCCACCGGGTCACCATGATGTGTTTATTAGCCAACCGAAAACGAGGGGCCACTTTCAGTCAGCGCTGACGATTGTTGGGGTCCTAGCGAGCGTTGTTTACTTGACCAAGGATACTATGGCAACACTGCCAAGCAAAACGAGTCAAGCCATCCGAGCTCTCCGAGAATTGGCGATGTGGATGTGATAATTGGGATGAACACGCTTTCAAAGTTAGATGAGAAAAGAAGCTTAGTGCACCTGTCTCGCAAAATGGAGGATTGCTGCTGGCCTTCAGATAGTTGTCGAGTGAGACTCTTGATTGGCCATGGTAATTAACCGGAAGCTGCTTATCAATACATCTTCTCTTCCACCTTGCGTCCCATAATGCGAGTCTGACTATTGACAAAAGGTCATCCTGGCTTACTTTGGCTTTTCCTTTAACAGATCACAACCCCGGGCTAGATCAACTCAATCACTTTGCCAAGATCAGTTGTCATTGCTTACTAGCCCCCGCAAAGTCCCAGGGTAAACGCCGGTTGCCGAAAGAACCAAGGAACGTGAAGATTCTAGGCGGTCACGATGCCGGGCACCCACTTCGTTCTGGGCCCACCGCGGAATCCTCCGAGGTTCCTCCATGACGACATCGTCAGCTCCCACTCCACGTCACGAGAGCGAAAAGCCGCGAAACTCCACCAAATTTCCATTAGACCAAGCTGACACACCATACAAACCTAAAGGCTGGTAGGCTATCATTGGCCGAAGCTCACATCCATCTGGGAGTTGACTAGCCTATACCGGGTACACCGGGATTCTCATCGTGAGCTTGCTTAGATATCCACACCAAAGTCCCGCCGCATACCGTGCCAAGTCAAATCTAACGGCTCATAATTCTCACCTGAGCGGCAGGTTGACATGAACACGATGCTACCCTACGCGTGTATTAAAGGAGCTTAATTCCCAGAGTCGGACTGTTCTCCTTCTCTCCGACAGCTAGCGTCAACTAACTCACAAGCCCTCGGCAGCGCAGTCCTCAACCTCACCATGCACTCCCTCAACCTGGCAGCGGCCGTCACGGCCACCGCCGGCCTGGCCAGCGCGTCCTCCGTCCTCCTCCAGGGCGGCACGATCGTGGGCTTCGACGAGTCCTCCAACTCCCTCAACGTCATCCGCAACGGCTCCCTCCTTATCACCGACGACCGCATCACGTCCATCTTCACCGCAGACCAGGCCCCGCGCCTCCGCGGCAACGACACCCAGGTCGTCGATGTGAGCAACAAGATCATCACCCCAGGCTTCGTCGACACCCATCGCCACGGCTGGCAGACGGCCTTCAAGACCATCGCCTCCAACACGTCGCTGGCCGAGTACTTCACGCGCTACGGCGAGTTTGCGGCGGCCGGCCTCTTGGACGCTGATGATGTGTACATCGGTCAGCTCGCTGGCCTGTACGAGGCCCTCGCTGCCGGTGTCACCACGACGCTCGACCACGCTCACCACACCTGGTCCGACGAGACGTCGGAGGCCGGCTTGAAGGCTAGCATCGACAGCGGCGCTCGTGTGTTCTGGTCGTACGCTTTCCACAACGTCACCAACTACACTGTCTCGCAGCAGCTCGATAACTTCAGGGACATCGCTACCAGGGCCGAGTTCGATGGCACTGCTACCAGCCTCGGCGTCGCCTGCGACTTCTTTGGTCCTGATCCCATCCTGGATCAAGTGAATCCCGTCGTCGATATTGCAAAGTGAGTCTACTACTTTACATCTCCATGTTAGCGAATCCTCCAACCAAGCCGCAGGGAGTTCAACGTCTCCGTCATCACGACTCACAGTCTCCAAGGACCCTGGGGAGGTAAGTCACAACTCGTCAAAAACTGGCAATGCACCCGCTGACGTGGTCCCAGTCACCAACAGCCCCGAGGACGTCCACGCCGTCGGCGCCCTCAACACCAGCATCCCCGTCGTCTTCTCCCACGCCTCGTTCCTGACCTACCGCGGCGCCTCCCTCCTACGCTCCACCAACCAGCGCATCTCCATCACCCCGGAGTCCGAGATGCACTACGGCCACACCCACCCGCACGCCCACCTCATCCAGGACCAAGGCTCCCTCGGCGTCGACACCCACTTCACCTTCTCGACCGACATCCTCACCCAGGCCCGCCTCTGGCTCCAGAGCACCCGCAGGCTGCTCTTCGCCCAGGTTCTCGACCGCTGGCGCGTGCCCACCTCCACCCCCATGACCGCCAACCAGGCCTTCCTCATGGCCACCCGCAACGGCGGCCTCGCCCTTCGCCGCCCGGACCTGGGCGTCATCGCCGAGGGTGCCAAGGCCGACGTCGTCGTCTGGGACGGCGAGAGCCCCGCGCTGCTGGGCTGGGTCGACCCCGTTGCCGCTGTGATCCTGCACGCCAGCGTCGGCGATGTCGAGCACGTCCTCGTCGACGGCAAGTTCGTCAAGAAGGACCGCAAGCTCGTCGTCCCCGGCTACGCGGACGTCCGCGAGAGGTTCCTGGGCAGCGCCCGCAAGATCCAGCAGACCTGGAAGGACATCCCGTTCCAGGCTCTCGAGGGCGCCTTCAGCTACTCGGGGGCTGCTTACGAGGCGCCCTTGGAGGTCGACGTTCTGGCCGGGGAGGGGTCGGGTTACGGAGAGACGTTTGTGTGAGAATTTACGCTGTACCCGGAGCGATCCGCGGATGAACACCATGTAGACGAAGTTCAATGATAATAGTAATTTGTGTTACCCATTTCACTTTCGTGCACACAACTGCCACTCTAGTCGCTCCCACAAACACCAAACAGGCCCGACCTCATTTTACTGGCGTCATTTGGCCATGCGGAAATCATTCTCCAGCGCTCCTTGGCTCGACTCCGGATCAAGCCGGGGCAGGAGTCTCTTCTTTCTGGGGCTTCCGCCCGATAATGCAGTAACTAGAGCTTTATTTCAGCACCCTACTCGGAGTGACCTCGATGCTGGGAGACTTACGCTGGCGAGTAGGCATGGATCGACCTGTCCCTCAATTCCTTGCGTACTTCGATGAGGAAGACCTGAACCTCCATCTGGGTCCAGCCATGGGCGCGGGTCAAGGGGGCAAGGGCGAACGCTTCGAGGCCGGCCATCACGTTTTCGTGCTCCCAGATTCCCAGCTCTTTGTACTTGGGGTCCTTTGGCCAGGTATTCAGCGGCCACTTGTAGCGATCTATCGTGACGTCGACGAACCCTGCGTCCTCCAAGAGGCCTGTGAGTGACGGGATTCTCATGAAGGGCCTACCGAACTTCACGGAGGCCTCGTAGAGCAAGTCGCAGAACTTCGACAGGGCACTGTCGGGTTTCAGTGTGCCGTCATCAGACCCCAGGAAGAGGTCGACTTCTTGAAGCTCGATGTAGCCACCAGGTGTGAGATTTCTGTGTTGGCACTCGTCAGTTTTCTCATGAACGACGACTACCACGTATCTTGACCCATTCTATAGACAGCATGGAATCCGACGATTGGATTACATGACACCGACATGAGGGACTCACTCGTAGCATCTGCGCAGGTACAGTGGCCAATCGTTGATGCTGGAAGTCATGACCCGGCTATGGATGAAGTCAAACGGGCGGGAGAACAGCCACTCGTCTTCCACATCGTCGACCTCGAATGTGACGTTAGGGGGGACACTGACAAAAACCCGTCAGCAGCTCCGATCCATGCCCTGTCGCCTAAGTAGTTGATCGCGTGGGTACTCACAAGCCCGGCACGACAGCAGACAGGTCGTTGCCGATGACCTCGGCTTCAGGGTGCTCGTCTGCGAAGTTGAGAGCCCAGATACCGGTGCCCGTCCCAACGTCGAGAACGCGTCCAACCTTTGCGCCCTCCTTGCAGGGCGGGGAAACTCCAAGCCTATCGTCAAGACTCAGAAGCCAGAGCTGATGTTGCAAGTCTGCGATGGTGTCAGACGGGTAGTTGCAGGGATTGGGGTCCTGAGTTTGAATCACCTAGCCGGTCGTTCTCCTTCTCGTCATTAGGCAGGGCGTATTCTAACCAGAGACGTTAGAATTCAAAAGTTGAGAAAAGAGTATTGGTCGAGCATACTGCCTTCCTTGTACCTATGGTATGTTCTGCCGTTCTCCTGGCGGTAGTCGAGGAGGGAACTGCGCAGACTGGTTCGGGACGAGGCGACGCTCTGGAATCGAAAGATCGCGATCAATTAGCTCCATTAACACATTCCCGAAAAGGATGACCCGGATTATCAATCATTTGGGCTTATGCTTACACTGGCGAACGCCGAACTAGCATCATCGTCTTCGGGCTATGGTCCTCAAGGTCAGAGAGTCACAACGGAATACGACGGTGGTGTTTTCATACCTCCTCGTCAACGTGTAGGACTTCTTCGGGGTTGTTTTGAGGCACAGCAGGTGTCGCCTCAGCGGGGGCCGTTGGCCCGGCGGGAGTAGGCGACGATGCCATGTTTCCGTGACAGCTGGCGTCTGCGATTTCTTGTCCTAGAGGTTTTGTGTCTGAGAAAAGAGGCAACAGTCTGGGAGAAAATAAGAAAGACACGACGCGGGGGGAGTCAACAATTTTGTGGTCGTCTCTGTTGTTGACCCCTCTTCTTGGCCGAGAGAACCGACGTGCACCAACATGCATGAATGCGCCCATGGGATATTTGTCGGCGGATACGAAAGATCATTGCGCGAATCGTATCGAGGTAAGCGAATGCAGGGTTCCAACACTCCTTCCGCTTTTGAGGATAAATCAAGGGGGCTATTATTTCACACCCCCTAGACAGAATATCCCACCTCCCATAAGCACTTATAAACACAATAGGCAGTAGTAAAGATGATGGAAAATAATGGACAACGACGATGGACGACAGAGATGATGACGGACGACAGAGATGATGACGGACGACAGAGATGATGACGGACGACAGAGATGATGACGGACGATAGTGATAATAATAGTTCCTAGGTTAGAATCGCTAGACAGGATGTAAAATACTCAGCCGCCCGGGCCTCCAAGCATCGGCCCCATTGCACCCCGCTCGGCCCCGTGATTCAGCGGCCGAACTCCGATGACAAGCCCGATGGCATCGAACGACCCATTCATTGCCTGTTTTCGTCATTTGTTTGAAAAGGAACAAATATTCAACGCGAAACCATCTTGATTGGTGGAGGAAAAACGACGACATATGACCGTCTGAGGCTCAGCCACACTTCTTGCAGCAGGCAGCTCAGGCTGTGCCTAGGCTGTGCATGGGACGCCAATGAATGGCAAGCCTTATGTCGGCACCTTACCACAATAAAACGAGCTGAAAATCGCTTCCCCTCCAACGGCGGATCTTGTCAAAACAAAACAGCATATCCCCAAATCGACAACCGCCATGTCCGAACCAATAAGCTTGGATCCTCACAGGACCGTCTCGCCGAGCGCCGCCTCTGACGACGGCCTAGACACGGCGCGATTCTGGTTCCGCAATTGCCAGGAGAACCATCCCAAGTGCAAGAGCATCTCCGGCACGCTTCCGACTAGGGTGATCGACGTCCGCGCCGGCGGGGCCTCGGAGGCGGCCGCGCTGTATGCAACCCGCGGGGAGAAGGGCGTGTACGCGGCGACGTGCCCTGCAAGACTACCTCTGCAACGCTGCACGAGTATTGCGAAGCCCTGCCGATGGACCTGCTGCCGCAGAACTTCCTAGACGCAATCCTCGTCACCCGGAACCTCGGCCTGCGCTACCTGTGGATCGACGCGATGTGCATCATCCAAGACTCCAAAGCCGACTGGGAGGCTGAGGCCGCCCAAATGGCAAGCGTCTTCAACAATGCGGCCATCACCATCTCTGCTCTGAACTCGGACTGCAGCACGAAAGGCTTCCTCGGCCCTAGGGACCAGCCTCGCGTCGTCCTTGGCCCGGGGTTCGCCGCTCACTGCCGCCTCCCCGGTATTGGGGTGGCGGTCTTGGACAGCCCCCTGAACAACCGCGGTTGGTGCTTGCAGGAGCGGCTACTAGCCCCGGCGCTGCTGCACTTTGGCGGCGGGCAGATGTACTGGGAGTGCCGCACGGCGACGTTGTAGGAGGATGGAGTCCCCTTCAAGCCGTCTCGGTCGGTCCCGTTGAGAAAGTTCACGAAGACGCGCCGCGTGTTTGGGTCAACGGGCCCGAGGAGCACGAGGGACTAGTATGTCATCGTCGAAGACTTTAGCCGCCGGGCGCTCACCCACGAAAGCGACAGGCTGCCCGCGCTGGCGGGAATCGCGAGCCGCTTCCGCGCGGCGGGCATCGGAGGGCGGTACATGGCCGGCCACTGGACCGAGGGCCTCGAAGAGAGCTTCTTCTGGACTTCCTACTCCGGCGCGGAGGGTTCCATTTTGACCGCGTGGGAAAGGAACCCAGGGTTCCCGACGTGGAGCTGGGTCAGCGTGAGTGCCCAGGTGCACTTCAGGCCCGCCGATGACGCAATCGGGAACGAGGATTCTCTGGTGGAGGTCATGGCGGTCAAGGCCGACCGCGGCTCGAATGACCTCACAGCGACGGCGGTCGAGGCCACGGTCAAGGTCCGCGGGCGCGTGGCCTCCATGTACTACACGGAGCGCAACGGCATCCACATGCGCGGGCTCAAATTTGCCGGCGATCTCGAATCGCCCGCCACCGTCTACGACTTATACGGCGATGACCCCTTGTATCTCCGCGACCACTCTCCCGGAGATGACTCTCCCAGCGAGGGCCGCGACCTGGAGCACCACAAGGCCTTGGTCCTGGTCGACAGCCGGCGCTGGCCGCGGCTTCTCGTGCTACGACAGGTGAGAACTGGGCCTGGTGAGGGCGGGGAGGGGGAGATACCCGTGTTCCGCCGTGTGGGATCGGCAATATACCGGTACAACTACCTCGAGGACGACGAGCTCGCCCGGTTCGAGGAGCAAGTGATTATTTTGGAGTAAGCCACGGTGGTCCCTGTGTCATCCATTGCCAGCTAAATCCCTCTCCTGGGAAGAATGCCTGCGACGGCCAGCAGTGACAACAGAGATGAAAGACAGCAACGACAGAGACGGAGGACAGCGACGAGGACGGCGACAGCAACAGAGCCGGAAGACAGCGATGGGAGACGGAGACAGAAGACAGGGACGACAGGGACGACAGGGACAGATAACAGGAACATCGACAGAGATAGGGGACAGGGGTGAAAGATAGCGAGAGACGACAACGACGGTGACAGGGACGGAAGATAGTGACAAAAGACAGCTGCGAAAGACAACAACCTCAGTGAGGAGAGTGACGACAGTATCAATAGTAACAGCGGCGAGAAT
Source organism: Colletotrichum plurivorum (assembly GCA_014235945.1). Lineage (NCBI taxonomy): Eukaryota > Fungi > Ascomycota > Sordariomycetes > Glomerellales > Glomerellaceae > Colletotrichum > Colletotrichum plurivorum. Next base: position 18,777 of record WIGO01000027.1, read on the forward strand.
CGGTATTAGTAAGTGTGCGCTGGCACCCTCCACCTGCCCGCAATCCCCTTGCGTGCCGGCAAGTGAGGACTCCGTACTGCTAAGACCCATGGAGTATCCTTGCAACTTGCAAGGAACGCAGGGAAGCAAGCATCTGCAGAGCAGTCTTGCTATCCTTTTCGCCCCCGAGAGTCCGAGGTTGTCGAGAGACCCGGCCGAGTAGATTTCCGGATCGGGGATCGGTCATGTCTCTCGAGCATTTTTGTCTTTTCGGGCCGAAGGTTGAGTCAAAGACCTGTTAGGTAAGCAAGTGTCTTTGCCTTCTTGTGTCTCTGAGATGCCAAATTCATTGGGAGTAGGTGAATGTTCTCAGGGGTGAGCGCCCGGTCAGGTGACTTCGAGCCGAGAATTTCTCCGTTGAACGAGGCAAAGGGGAAGGGACCATGATGACTTGGGACGTACACTGTGATCATAGATAGCCATGGCAAAAGGGAACAAAAAGAGGTGACAAAAGGGAGAATCGAACTCAGCGAGAGGGTAGGAACCTGGGAACGCTCGAGGGTCTGGGGCACTTTAACGCCTACCTTTACCTTCTCGGCCAGTTGACCCTGACCCCTACTTTGCTGGTGACTATTTCAGGCAAGAAGTTGTCTATAACCCCCAGAGGGAAGTACGTACCTACCTTCCCAACTGGGCACTTGGAAGTAAGTATTCACCCCGAGGCAGGAGCAGTCCCCCAACAGCCGCAACGACAACCTGGCGGCACCCATTATTCTCTACCTAGGCTGTTCTTCTGAATGGGCCCCCAGAATTAGAATTCGCAACATCCTGAGAAGGTAATCAAAGCCTACGCGCCTCACCGCAACGAATTATAAAGCACAGCGGAAGTTCTTCGAGTCCGAGATATGTAAACATAGGCAGAGAGAAACACTAGGGCTGTCCAAGACAATACGAGCCCTGCGGGGACCAGCCACACTCAAATTCGACGCTTTCTCTGAGAACTGCCAGAACCAAGACAGCTAAAGAGATGCTAGCTGGCGATCTCCTGCCAAAATAGGAATACGCCACAACGGTCGAGACCTATTTTTGCATTCCTCTCTTCTTTTTCTTTTTTCCACACGGGGGTTGGAGTCCCTTGCATTCGCGGGGAGATAGATGGTGGACGGAACTGTCAAGTCCAGAGTTAGAGCGTGATTCTATTAGCGGGGGGGTCTCATTGGGAGGCCTGTTATCTTGGCGATTGTTAGTTGTGGTGGAGGTTTGGGAATCTAGAAGGGCCTTTGATGATCTCGGTAGATGTCAGGACTTGAGGTCGGCATGGTTCAGGGTTCATCAGGTCGAGGTTGTCTCTGAAGTGATATTTCTAGCTGGAAAATGGAGAGAACCGGTGGTCTTTAGCTACCCTCACTACCGTTGCCATTGGGAAAGATCTCATTTTGGCTAAGGGAGTACCCAACGCCTATCAGTAATAACTAGTACCTTTCCTCAGCAACTCCATTTTTAAGATCGCAGTATCAAAGTACTCCTAGTTCCACCCAAGTCTGCCCGAGGTACAAGTTTCTCTAGCGTATACAACAGTTCGCAAGTCTTCAGCATTGTTCGCTTTGCGACAAGGGTCGGGCAAGCCTTCCGTAGGCACGTTGAGTAGATAGCATGGGTCCGAGCACACTAATGCTACATAGATTAAAGTAATGAATGTTCTTGTCTTGACCTACCGAGAAAAGCAACTAACCCCGTTCCGCCAAGCCCCCTCTCTCCGCTGCTGCAAATGTCATGTGAGAAAGAGCAACTTCCAAGACGGCAATAGACTCGATGCCTGTATTTCCGTGCACTCTCCAGAGTCAACAAACTTCCAAAGCTTAAGAATCCCTAGGATTAACCTACTGTATCAGCGTTGGCCGGAGAAAAGCCTTAGTAATAGTGGCATGTGTCTTTAGATGCCTGGTATCAACTGCCCTCTTCTAGGTACTGATGCTCTCTTATACTAGCTCATCCTGAGAGGATCTCAACTATCCATGTCCTAGGCTCCTACTATTAGGAGATATTCCAGACTCAGGGCCCCATGATCTCACGACGCCAAAACGCCACCACTTCGTCCAGATCTGGTCGATCGTTAGGGTCTTTCTTCAGGCATCGGTTCACCATATCCTTCCACGCCTCAGGGACGTCCGCCGACACAGTCGTCCATACCTCTGGATCCGGTGACTGCTCGACCTGCTCCAACAACATCCACGCGGACCTTCCAATGCTGTAGACCTCAGCAAGCTCTGCAGCGCGCGGGCACGTTCTCTTCCACTCAGGGAATACGTTCCAGTCCGGGTATCCCCACTTTTGGTTCCTACGCGGGGGGCCGATATAAGGCGTGTATATGATCTTAGCACGCTTCAGGGAGGAAGGGGCGACCTCCTCAGCCTCCTGATCAACAGTGACCTCGGGCGGATGCGTAAACATGGAGAAGCCGCTCTGTTCCCAGTCGATCAGTCTCAGGTTGTGGTCATCGTCGACGAGAATGTTGCCTGGCTTGAGATCCATATGGTAGCTGTTGCAGACGCGATGCGTGTGGCGGATCGCGAGGGCCATCTGAAGGCACCACTTCTTCTTGACATCTAGCGGGATTCGAGAACCCTCGGTATTGGCCCGCAATATTTGCTCGTTGAGGCAACTGTTGGCCATGACTGGCTGAAGGAAGCCGCAGATCCGTTCGATGCAGTCGGCCCCGCTGATGGTGACAAGGATTTTGGGTCGCCGCATGATGTTCGGGTGCGGTTTCAGAGCGCATAGGGTGCGGATCTCATGGAGTAGAGTCTTCTCCTGGTGTTCACTGAATTCCATGGGGTCTTTCTTATACTTCTCGAAGTCGAAGCCCTTGAAGACGAAGCAAGGGCCGTGTGGGGCACCTAGGCAGACGACTCTAGCACCCGTCTTGCCGGGAAGGCTACCGATGTTCTCAAGGGCAGAGAAGGCGACGATCTCAAAACTCGGTGCATTGGCGTTGGATAGGGTGGACAAGAATTCGACGTAAGGCGTGAGCTGACGGATGTAGTCCTCCCTAATAGGAGACATGCTTTCCGCAGTCATGATGGGGTCTCGGGGACGCAAGAGCGCTTGGTATTGAGAATGGTTGGATGTCTTTTTTGGATCTCGTCGAGGGATTGTTGTAGCTTTATGTGAGTGCGGTGGGGAATCGAGGAGAGTCTTGGCTCACATTCCTTTTTAAATACCCCTAGCTGCAATGCAATGCGAACTTGCCGTGATTCACTGTGGGTTGGTATTGAAAAGCGCGGAAGGAGCGAGGCAAATCAGTGAATGGGTCGCTCTTGCTGTTGCTGTTGCTGCTGCGGGTACGAGCAACTCTATACAGTGGTCCCCAGCCCCCTACACAGTATTTGGTGTCAGCTAACCATTCCTAGAAGGAAACCTCAGTACAACATATGTAGGTATATGTAGATAATATTCGACAGCAGCAACGATAGTGACGGACAAAATCGATGGATGATAGAGAAGGATGACAGGGAAGGGCAACAGTACCGGACGATAGTACCGGACGACGCCGACGGACGAAAGTGACAGTGACAACAACGACGACAGCAAGGACAGCGACGAAGTATGGCCAGAAATTGCGCGCTACAGTGAAGATTCCTTCCGAGAAGAGTTAGATAACACCGAATAGGGGACTGGGTAGCACCGTACAGGATACCTCCTCCTGATCTTTCTTCTTTCTGCTGCTGCTTCCTCTTGCCGCTGCAGGTACCCATCAGTTGTTGGGATCGAGTTGGAAAGGACCAACTGACAGACGTGATTGGTTGTCAGCTGCAATTAGCAAGATTTCTAAACTCCATGCCAACGGACGGTACCATGGCTCGAGGACTCCGTGGTCGTTTCTTCTTTCGCGGTCTCCTGGAGGGTATGCTCCGGTGTCAACCCGACAATGGTGCAGATGGAAAAGGGGGATCTCTGCGCATGCCTGGGGATGCGCTGCCCTTTGGTCAACCAGGTGTACGGGACTCGGACATCTGGCAGAGCATACAGTAGAGAAAAGAGTCCCGCAGAGAAAGATGTGAGCCGGGGGTGCTGTGGGGTCCAGGGTCCAGGGAGGGCTAAGGCTGTTTGGGGGTCCTTTTTAACAGCTAAGACTCGCAAGAGAATCCCGAGAAGGTGATGAAATACGGCACATCACTAGATGGATCCCCGGCTCTTGGCCTTGTCGCCTTCAGGTGACAGTCCCTCGCCCACCCCTGCGATAAGTTATCGTCGTCCCTCGCTGTCGTCAATGGCTGTCTTACCTTACCTGCCAGGTCGGTCAGATGACCACAAGTTGCAGCCTCCTGTTTGCTCTCCCCCTCCCCAAGAAAGTGAGGCGGATAAAAGGGTGAGATGATATCACGAACGCCATCGTCACCTACATCTGCCTCCCGCAGAGCGTAGGCGGGATGAATGCCACTAATACGGTGTTGATTGGTGGGCAAACCCCCTTTGGAAAGGTGTGAGATGGCTCTGGATGGCGGAGCGCATCGTCTCGTCCCGGTGCTCACATTCGATATCTGATAGATTCGGGATGTTACGGCCCTTAGCGGGATCACCGAATCGCAGGCCTTAGCTTTTCCTCTGCGGTTCGGTTAAAAAGGGGGAGGGGACAAGGCAAGGGCCTTTGAAAGAGGCAAGGTCGGATATGCAGGCGGGAGATCGGGGAAGACGGACATGCTGTCGATGGACGCTACAGTAGCCTCGCAGCGCAGAAGGAGGATCCCAGAGCGGCCTAGCCGCGAGTGACTGTAGTCACATATCACGGAATTCCTGGGCAGAGGACGTGACGTAAGACACGGGAATAAGACAGGCAGGCGCCAGCAGAACGGCGGTGCGAGGTAGTCCCAATGAAGATAGTTCGGGGGAGGGCAGGCCTGCCCGGCAAGGCGAGTCGGTGCCGATCTCGATGGCATGGGGGGGTCGGGTCGTTGGACTCGTTCGATGGGAGTTGAGAACGAGGCGGAGCAGGGAAGAGCCGGGCCGCCGTCATTGGAGGGCCACTGCAGAGTGCGGGCGACCAGGGTTCGGATTCATTGACCTGTGCGGTGCGGCGTTTGCTGGAGGATGCTTTCTTTTTCTGATCTGTGGGAATGCTGCCCACCCCTGTCGTTGCTGTTTCTGTTGTTGTCTCTGGTGGGATCCATGGATGAACGGATGTGCGATGATGGGGATCCCTGGCCAGCTGGACACACAACGGTGAAGGCGACATCAGGTTTTTCCGAGTTGGGCCGCTGATAAGATGTGATGTTGTTGATCCATCTGAAAGGGGGATGAGGTGAAGTGACGGTAGGTAAGTTGTGTCCCTCCCCCTGTCGTTCCAAGACATTTATGTCTCTGGGGTCTCCACACACCGAAGGTGAGACCGTGACCGTGCCAGCGAGGAAGTTGAGCGGCGGTAGTCCGCCTGCTTGCCTGCCTCACTTGCTCACCTGAGTTCCTGCAGTGTGTTGGTGACGGTGATAACGTGGTGTTGGGACATCAATTGGCTGTTTCCAGGTAAGTACCGGAAGTCGGCGCACGGTGACGGCAACGGTGACGGCCTGCGGCGGCGGTGGGGCAAGATGGATAGAAAGTGCTCCACTGGCGGTCCGGGGAAGGACCGCAGGGCATCCGCCTTGGCGGAGACGCTTATACTCGGCCGAGGGGAGGCCGACATTGGACGAGGGAAGATTCTCTAACGGGTGCAATGTGCGGATGTGTAATCGATAGCCTCCCTTGGTGTGACAGAATCCTCAGATGTCAGATCATGGGGCGCCGATTCCGCCTCGGGAAGCATGGAAAGAGACTGCTCGGGGTGGCATCGCATGCGCGCACGGCACGGGGGCACGGTACCCGCGTCGCGTTGCGTTGTGCAACGCCGCGTGGCCGCGAGATGGAGACGGACGAGTGCCTTGCAGTCGAATCGCTGAGCTGCAGAAGCAAGCGGCGATATGGGCAGAACGAACATGGGACCCTTGCTGCAACATTTCAAAATGGGCAGGAAGGGTTGGGACTGTAAGTCCGACTCTCATCAACGGCAGTTATTGCGGTAGGAGGTGTATGTATTGCAGTGAGAAGTATAATATCCGGATATGTATGGAGCGCATGTATGTGCAACGATCAGAATATCGTAAAAAGCACTGTAGAGCTCCAGTGGTCTTCCCCACCCAGTGGTCCCGTCCGGTCCGGTTCAACTGCAACCTTCCCGAATGGGCATCAAGCTGGGTAGTCGCCCACTATGAACTCGTCTTGGCCTTTTTTTAATTCCATTTTCTTGACGTGCTCGCGCGACCAAGTTGCGAGCCGGACGGACGATGTCGTTGGAACATCAGGCCAGCTTTGGCAGGTCGTTATCGCCGCCCACCTCCAGCCGAAGGATCATTTGCCTGCCGTCGGTAGTAAATCCATGATTGCCCCCCAACATCCCAACGTCTCGCCACTCAAGAGCCGCTGCCGAGGCCGAACAACACCGTCGAAGCTCCAAAGCTCCAATCTAAGCAACGCTTGGCGCTCCGAGCACGACATGCAACGGACCAGTCAGTGAGCGCGCAACGGCACCGCAGCGTCGTCTCGTCCCACAGAACGCAGAGATCACCGACCGCGACCCGCGCGACCTCGACCACGACCTGCCCGATGTGCCACTGGAAACCATGTCTTTCCCCGTTCTCAATCTCCATCGACGGGTACCGTTACACCGCTTGCTCGTCCGGGGTTGTTCTCTTCGACTTATAAAAACCGCCAGGATAACGCCCCTCCGGAGTTCTAGCTTTCCACCGCCCCTCGCCTCTTGACCTCCGCCTCTCTTCTGCTCCACCGCAGCAGATCGTCGAGTCCCCGAGAGCCATCCGTCGAAATGGCGCGTCTCTTCAAAGCCGCCGCGGCCGCCGCGCTGCTCCTGCGCTCCGTCGCCGCCATCGACCCTCCCCGCGAGCCTCACCAGCCCGTCGGAGGCGGCGACCGCATCGTCACGTGGAACGAGACCGTCGTCTCCCCCCGTTTCGGCGCGAGCTCCCGCTCCGTCAGCTGGCTCTCCGGCGCCGAGGACGGCCGCTTCATCTACCTGTCCGACAGCGCCCTCGTCATCGAGGACATCGTCTCGGGCGCCAACGAGACTTTTGTGGCTGCCGACAAGATCCCCGCGGACTACGCCGAGTACTGGATCCGCCCGGACCTGAAGAAGGTCCTGTTCGCGACCAACTACACCAAGCAGTACCGCTACTCGTACTTTGCCGACTACTCCGTGCTGGACGTCGAGTCGGGCGCGCTGGAGCCGCTGGTTGCTGACCAGGCTGGCGACATTCAGTACGCCGAGTTTTCTCCCGTCGGCGACGCCATTGTAAGTGCTGCTACCCTGCATCTTCTGAATAATAGATACTAACATCCCCAGGTCTTCGTCCGCGGCAACAACCTCTTCCTGAGCAGGAACGGCACCGTCTCGCAGATCACCAACGACGGCGGCCCCGACATGTTCCACGGCGTCCCCGACTGGGTCTACGAGGAGGAGATCTTTGGCAGCCGCAGCACCTTCTGGTTCTCCCCCGACGGCGAGTACGTTGCCTACCTCAGCTTCAACGAGACGGGCGTCGAGACCTTCACCATCCCCTACTTCATGGGCGGCGACGAGGTCGCGCTCCCGTACCCCGTCGAGCTCGACCTGCGCTACCCCAAGGTCGGCAGCAAGAACCCCACCGTCGAGCTGACCGTACTCGAGATCGCCTCTGGCGACCTGACCCCCGTCGCCATCGAGGCCTTCCCGGCCGATGACCTCGTCGTCGGCGAGCTCAAGTGGGTTACCGACGCCCACGCCAGCTTCGTCTACCGCGCCTTCAACCGCGTCCAGGACCAGGAGAAGATTGTCCGCGTCGACGTCGAGGGCCTCGCGTCCCAGACCGTCCGTGAGCGCGACGGCTCCGACGGCTGGCTCGACAACAACCTGGGAATCGAGTACCTCGGCCCCCTCCCCAACGGCACCGACGCCTACTACCTCGACATGTCCGACGAGTCCGGCTGGAACCACCTGTACCTGCACCCCGTCAAGGGCGGCGCCGCCATTCCCCTGACCAGCGGCGAGTGGGAGGTCACCGCCGTGCTCAAGATTGACACCGAGCGCCGCCTCGTCTACTACCTCTCCACCGAGCACCACAGCACCGAGCGACACCTGTACTCCGTCTCGTACCCCTCGGGCACCAAGAAAGCCCTCGTCGACGACTCAGTCGCCGGCTACTGGTCCGCCTCCTTCTCCGCCTCGGGCGGGTACTACATCCTGAGCTACCAGGGCCCCAACGTCCCCTACCAGGAGCTCTACTCGGTCAACTCCACCACGCCCGTCCGCACCATCACCTCCAACGAGGCTCTCGTGACCCGCCTGCAGGACTACAAGCTCCCCAACATCACCTACCTCGAGCTCGCCCACCCGGACGGCTACACCCTGAACGTCATGCAGCGCCTCCCCGCCAACTTCGACCCCTCCAAGAAGTACCCGGCCCTCTTCACCCCCTACGGCGGCCCCGGCGCCCAGGAGGTCACCAAGCGCTACCAGTCTATCAACTGGCGCGCCTTCATCGCCTCGGACCCGGAGCTTGAGTACATCACCTACACGGTCGACAACCGCGGCACGGGCTACAAGGGCCGCGCTTTCCGGTCCGCCGTCGCGGGCCACCTCGGCCGCCTCGAGCCGCTCGACCAGATCTGGGCCGCCGAGCAGCTGTCCTCGCAGAACGCCTTCGTCGACGCCGGCAAGATTGGCATCTTCGGCTGGTCGTACGGCGGCTACCTCGCTGCCAAGGTGCTCGAGGCGGACTCGGGCGTCTTCTCGTCGGGTCTCATCGTCGCGCCCGTCAGCGACTGGCGCTTCTACGACTCGCTCTACACGGAGCGCTACATGAAGACCCTCAAGACGAACGAGGAGGGCTACAACGAGACGGCCGTCCGCCGGCCCGAGGGCTTCAAGAACCTGGCCGGCGAGTTCACCATCTTCCACGGCACGGGCGACGACAACGTGCACTACCAGAACGCCGCCGCGCTGATCGACATGCTCGTCGGCGCGGGGGTGCCGCACGGCAAGATGAACTGGCTCGCGTTCACGGACAGCGACCACGGGATCACGTACAACGGGGCGAGCGCGTGGCTGTACAAGTACATGACGGAGGCGCTGTACCGGGAGAAGCGCCGCGAGGGGGAGGGGCTGGTGCACCAGTGGAGCAAGAAGAGCGAGGGCTTTTGAGGGTGTGGGCAGTTGGGATCGTGGGGTTTCTTCGTGGGCGTGATCCCAGGTATATACTTCTCATAGTAGACCATATGACTTAAAGAGTAATACTGTCACGAACCAAGTCGATTCCTCCTAATCTTCCCATGCCGGAGATGGTATTATGGTTGAGAAAGATACTGCCGAGCCCGTCACCACTCTTCGTCATGTCCTTCTTCATGTCTGCCATGCACCCTCTTGAGAACTTTGCGTCCTTACCGAACGATAAGTAAGCACAGTCTATCGCGGACGAGCCTCACGCATAAAACTAGGGATCTCAGCCTGGGTGTCTGGCAACCCGAAGCGCTCCTTCCACGCTTGCTAGATCACGTGGGCAGGTACTCAGCCAGCAGCCCACGTCCACCATCTGGGAAGGAAGGAGCTGGGCAGAGGGTACATCAGATCCCATTCGCTCCTAATCTTTCAACTTAGGAGAAGGGGAAACTGGCCGAGAAGGTAAAGGTAGGCGTTAACGTGCCCCAGACCCTCGAGCGTTCCCAGGACCCTACCTTGTCTAGGTTCGATTCTCTCTTTTGGCATCTTTTTTTGGCACCGCTTGCTTTTATTCTTCTCGCCTTCGAGAACGATCTCGAATATGGCCGGCGTGCAGAAGGAAGACGCTCGCCTTCTAGGACTTCACGAGGCGGATCTGCCTCGACGAGAACATGACAGCTGGATATTTCAGACGTAAAGCGTTGGAAAGCAGATCAATGCAATAGCGAACTGAATAAGCTAGCCTCCATCAGAAAATAACATCAAAAAGCCCCTTAAAAGCAAACCAGAAAAACAAGCCAGCACCCATGCCCGAACGCCATCCTAACCCGCGCCAGTCAGATATATATATACTTCCCAACCTCCCTCTCACTTCATACTCAACCCCCCAAAGACCCGATCCAACTCCGCCCCCTGGTCATTAGCAGGCATCTCCGCCGGCCCCGCGCCATCACCCTTCGCCGCATCCCCATCAGGCGTCCCGTTCCCCCCGACCCTCTCCGGCTCAAGCAGCCTAGCCTCGCTGTCCAACCACCCAGGCGCAACGCGCCTCTTCTCAGCCAACTCCCGATCCCGAATGCGCTCCTCCAGCTCGCGCAGGTCGCGCTCCGCGTCCTCCTGCATCTTGGCGATGTGTGCTTGTAGAGCGCGGCAGGAAGCGATGATGTCCTCCGGGTGGGCTGCGTGACCTGATTGCGAGACGACGTATTTCGGCTTGGCTTGTGTTTCGGCGTTGTCGCTTGGGTTGCCTGCGTCGTCGACTGCTGCGGGAACACCCAGAGCTGATGGGGGGAGGGCGGAGGGCATGGCTTTGTAGTTGTAGGAGAGCGTCGTCGCCGTCGGGAGGGAGATGAAGGGGGACACGGTCAGGGGGACCTGCTGGAGGAGGGGGTGGGAGCCTGCCATCGGTATCTGTCAGAAGACGTTCGTCAGAGGAAAAGAAGGGTTGAGCACTTACGGTTGTTGTACATGATCACGGTCGGTCTGCTTCAATCTAGAAGTTGTTGAGGATACACAAAGGAGAGGAATGCCTTCTTTCGGGGCCCGATCAACTGGAAAAGAGTCGCATGGGCACCTTTGACGACCTGGGTGCGCCTGCTGGCAGGAAATCGTCCGTGTGCGGTTGCGGATGAGAAACGCTCGTCGATGCGCTCAGTCGTTCCAGGTTGCTGTCTGTCGTCCCCGCGACCGGTAGAGCTTCCCGCCAACGGACCGACCCTCGAAATAGGTGCCCAGTAACATGCTGGGTACGTACCTTTTCTCAATTACGTGATACGTGTGGGGAAAATCCCAGACCCTTGCGGCAGATCTCCCATCGAGGACTCACCGCCTTCTCTTTCCTCCGTTATTCTACAGCGCCAAAAATTACATCATCCATTCTGCTGTCAGCTTTCATCACGTGGTGATAGCGATAAGAGCTCTTCAATTGCTAGTCTTTCGACGCGCCCCGCCATGGACCGTCTCACGGACGAACCCAAGCAGTCCCCTCTAGCAGACCTCTCCTGCCTCATCGACATGCTTCCCACGACGATCCGCTCTCCGCCCGCGGCGGGGGACTACACCCCGATCGAGGACTACGAGTCCCAGACGCCCGAAACCTTCTTCGGCGGCAAGCCCGTGCTGCACGCCCAGCTCGACGGCGTCAAGGCGTGGGTCCCGGCCTCGCAGAGGGGTCGCGGGCTGGCCGTCTTCCCCGCTGATCTTTCGACTGCCGCGAGTGCGCCTGAGGGCGCGACGCTGAAGGAGCAGAGTGAGGAGTTGGTTGAGCAGGTTGTCTCGGTGTTCGTCAGCTCGGAGTACGTCTGACGATACCCCCCCACGCAGAAAAGGAAAGAGTGCTAATGGTAGAATTACAGAAAGTTCACAATCTTTTCCTCCGCAGCCGCCGCCGGCGTCGAAATCCCATACCCCGCAATCTCGATCCACGCCGTCAAGCAGGTCGGCACCACCTCGGACGGCGCACCCCTGCAGGCCATCTGGATGCAGCTGCAGCTCTCCGACGGCGGCGACGGCGACGACGACTTCGACACGATCGACCTCACCTTGGTTCCTGCGCTCGCCTCCCAAGCCGATGTGCAAAAATTCTACGACGCCATCTCCGCCTGCTCCGACCTGCACCCGGACCCGGCCGACGAGGACGAGGACGACGACGACGTCGAGGGAAGGATCATCTTCGAGGGCGACCACGAGCCCGTCGAGGGGTACACGGGCGTCCTGCGCGGCGCTTCGGACGGGGGACTGCCGCCTGCGTTTCCTGGGAGTGGGGGCTGGATCACGGCGGAGAATGTGCATTTGCACTTTGACGCGGATGGGAACTGGATCGGCGGGCAGAATGGGCAGGATGCTGAGGATGGGGAGGAGCTGGGCGAGGGCGCGGGACGCGTGAGGGGCCGTGACGAGGTTAATGACGGGGTTAACGGCCACGACGACCCGGAGAACAAGAGGCCGCGCGTGGATGGGCCTTGAGCAAGAGATGATGAGACGTGATGAGGAAGCGATATGATACCATGGTCTAGGCTCGGGGTCCCCTTCGAGGTAGGGATTCAATGCTTATACTCTCTGTGTTCTTGTTACACTGTCTTTTTCCCTTCATGCCGCACGCTGTCTTGGTCTGTTTTCAATATTGTGTATTAGTAGTAGTGATTGTGACATCAAGCCGTGCTAACGTCCATCAGGCATCCCTCGACGCCCTCTTTTCTCCGGGGATATTGAGTCGAAATGATTCCTCCGCGCCGTGAACCCGGACATCCATCATTATGATTACGCAGTAGAAACAAAGGAAAAAGGAGACATAAAAAAGATAGATCAGACCATCAGATTCTCAAGTTGGTCCCGCCTCTGTTCACCCCAACCGCGCCGCTGTCAGAAAGCGGCCTCTGCAGCGCGGCCTCCTTGCCAAACACCTCCAACGTCGCCGTCGCGCCATCACCCTTCGTCGGACTCTCCGCCGCACCGGCCCCCCTAACCCCCCTCCTCGGCGTCGGATTCAACGGCCTCGGCCCTCTCAAGACGCCAACGGCAACATCCCCCTCGTTCTCCTTCTCCTCCACAGGCGCCCCCAACCTTCCCACTCCCGAAGCAGTCACCGGCCTCCCTTTAATAACAGCGATGGAGTTCCGCGCGCCTCGGATCGTATTCCTCTTCGCGCGGGGACTCAGCCCCAGCGAAAGATAATTCTGCCTCCCCATCCTGCTCACCCTACTACTGCTCCTCTCGGGACTGAACCCGCCCCCGCGCATGTTGGGTACCGTAGGGGAATCCGGGTCCGAGGCCGAGGACGCCGCGCTGAGCGTGCTCATCTGGGAGTTCATCCGCCGCAGCTGCGCGACGGTGGACTGCAGCCCCAAGATCGCAAAGTCGCGGTGCTGCTTCTTCGGCGGGGAGGACGAGAAGCCGTAATCATCGTCGGAGGGCTTGAGCACGATCGCCGGACAGTCTGTCGACGAGAGCACCCTGTCCGCGCGGTTATCCCGCGGGGAGGCCGGCTGGCGGGACATCACGCGCTCGCGGATTGGAGACGCCATGCCGCGGCGCTTGTACCGGCCTATCGTAGGCGACCCGGAGCGCGGGGAGCTGCTGAGGAGTTGCGGGCTGGGGAGCGGTCTGGAGGGGGACGTGCTCGGCGAGGCGCGGATCGGAGGGGAGGGGCTGTTGCTTCCCGTGACCAGCGTAGGCGACGCGGGGCGGAGGTTCAGAGGCGGCGGGAAGACGTTTACTTTCTGGCCGAAGGTAGACCTGTGGCTTGGGAGGTTGCTGTTCCGGTTGTTGTCCTCCGGGGATGTGCCTGGGCTGGCTTGCATGCTGGTTATGCTTGTGCTCCCCGCGAGGAAGACTGGTTTCTGGGAGGAGACGCTCCGCGGGCGTATGGATTCCGGCGAGGCTGCGAGGTGATTTCCTGGAGTGTGTGCAAGGGAGAGACGGGTTGGGCTGCCCGTGCCAGTACGCTTCACGACGTCCAAAGGCCGCGGGACGGGGGAGTTGTTGGCGGACCTGGAGACGGAGGACGCGTCCTCAGCGGGGGAGATGCGGTCCAGCGGTGGAAGGCTTGATGCCTGACGCCGGGGACTTCGCAGCGGGACCTCAGGGGGGGCTGTGACGAAGGGGTCGTCTGGGATGCTCGTGTCGATGAGGAGACCCTTTGGCTTCCTCCCACGATGATGCCCTTCTCGTCCCGTGCCGCCCGTCTTCCCGTCGTCCTCAGGCTCATTAACGCTATACAGCGTCGAAAGCGACGACGACGCGTTACTCCCCAACGAACCCATCGACATGCACCTATCCCCAGGCTTCCCGTTCCCCGGCGGCGTGGCGTCGTTATCCCGCCGGCTGGGACTAGACAACCCCGTGGGCAGGACGTGCTCCACCTCGGGCGTCGTTTCTCCAAACAGGCTGTCTGCATCGGAGGCAGCGGATGCCTGCGAGGCGGAGCGCTTGTGATGCGTTGGCGTTTGCACCAAAACCGGGACGACGAGTCTCTTATGCGGACTCGGCGTGCGCGTGCGTTGCTGCTGCTGTTGTTCATACTGCTGCTGCGCGGCGACATCCAACGCCTGGCCGACGTGGTTGATAACAACGCTCTTCACGGGAGACCTCTCTTTCACCGGCGAGTATGACCGCATCCGCACCGGCGAGCCCTGCTTCGTCGGCGACACCGCCGCTTTCGCAGGAGACACACCGGATGGTTTTGTAGGCGATCCCCTAGGCGTCCTAACACTCGACCCCGCGGACGCAGACGTGCCCCGTTGCCTCGTCGTAGGCCGACTATTGCTAGGCGTCCCGTTCTGCAGCCTCTCCTCCGTCGACCTCAGAATCTCCGCGAGATCAGACTCGGTGCTCTTGTGTCTCAGCACGCCCCTCGGCGGCACCGGTGCAAGCCTAGGACCCGCGGGGACGGGCGGCACACCCCCTCGTGCCGCGGCGGCTAACTTCTCCGCGAGCTCGTACGACGCCGTCCTTGGAAGCGGCACGCGCGGCGGACCGCCCGGGCCCCGTTGCGCGGGCAGACTCACCGGTCTGGGGTGCGTGGGATACTGCTGCTCGCTCATGAACTGCCCATCCGAAAACACCCCCCTCTCCTTATCATACCCCAAAAGATCGGGCAGCGTAGGCGTGCGGAGGATGAAGCTGTCCCTCACACTTAGTCTTCTTCCGTCGCGCTGCACCCGCGGGCCGTGGATGGCGTCCTCGTCGATCCAGCTGTTATTCTGCCGATGCCCTCCACCCCTCTGCTGCTTCTCCTCCAGTACCTCGTTGGAACTACTTCCAAACACGCCGAACGTCTTGCTCCGCGGGACGCCCATGATCGACGCGAGAGAGCGGTGCGGTTGTTGTTGCCGGATCTCGATCATGTCCATGTACGTCTGCTGCTGTCCCAGTCTGGACTTGGTCAGCCTTCGTGGCCGGGGGCTCGGCGTGCGCAGCGACGGGCTCGTTGATTCTGTGTCCGGGCATCCTACTGCGTTGTTGGGGTTCGGCGAGCCCGGGTTGGAGCGCGCGGCGCGGCGGTGCCGGCGGCCTGCGAAGGCTACTAGGAGAAAAGCGAGGCATATGAAGAGCAGGACGCCGCCGCCGATGGCTATTGCGAGGAGGAGCGGGAGGGACATGCCGCTGGACGTCGTCTGGGAGGTGGGCGTTGTGTCGGCTGTGGAGGGGTCTACGCCGCTTATGTCCTGGCGAGGGAGGAGGGACGTTATCTTGTCCATCGTGGCGGGTGAGCTTGGCGGAGGGTTTGAAGCTGGGTATCAGGGACGAGCGGTGCCGAGGGCAGTTCTCATAGTGCGACGGCTTGGTGTTTCCTTCCTCCCTCTCGCGATGGTGGTTCGTACGATTTCTCTAGTTGTGCGTCTCGTTCTCTCCGCTTGGTTGATTCGGCCAAGGAGTAGTGGTAGGTAGGAGGTGAAGATGGATGGCGAGGTTACCTCGGGGCAACCAGATGCTGGGGAAACCAGGCTCTCTCCTCCAAGAATGAATCAAAATCAAAACGAGATGTTGCTGAGATCCGAAGAGGAAAAGCGGTAAAACCCCCATGACATCCGCGAATCATCAATATCGCGTCGGGACACCGACGAGGCAGACTCGAGCGCGGGCACCAAATTGAGAAAAATAATAAATGGCTGGCACATTCTTCCCCTTCCTCCCAGGTGACAACTCATGATGATAATCGAGGTCAGGTTTTTGTTTGGGTCCTTCTGTCAAACGAAAAGGTCTCAGTCTAATCAGCCCCGCGAGGAATGCGTATCCAGTGCGTCGCCACGGGGAATGCATTCCAATAGAGGGAGGCCGGCAGGCGAAAGCCTGAAAGCCAGCCT
The DNA here is from genome assembly GCA_014235945.1 of Colletotrichum plurivorum. Classification (NCBI taxonomy): domain Eukaryota; kingdom Fungi; phylum Ascomycota; class Sordariomycetes; order Glomerellales; family Glomerellaceae; genus Colletotrichum; species Colletotrichum plurivorum. The sequence goes on from WIGO01000027.1 coordinate 34,800, forward strand.
CTCTCCCCGTGAGGGAAAAGAAGGCTGACGGAGAAAAGAGCCTAGCACCACACCGACCGGGAACGTGATGTAATATGAATTCGCGGGCATGGCTGGGTCCCATCCGTGACTTTCGGGAATAGCCTCACGGTGGAGGAAGGGTCTGGCACGCGGGTGTCATCTCCCGCTCGAGATTGAGATGCATGCTGCGGCGGGTAAACACGACAACAACATCCGATAGAGGCAATAATTCAACAAGAGTTGTTTTGCTGTTAATTCGTTCTCATTTTCATAAAAAGACCGGTCGTGCTCGTTACTTCATCACTCCTCTCCCTTGCATCCAGCCCTCCTCCGTCCCAACCCCCATCTGGCTAGCCACCCAAAGACACCAACGCGTCACGTCCTCTTAACGCACTTGACCTCATTAATCCTCAGCGCAGCCGTATCGTGACTCTCCAGCTCAACGACGACCTCGTCCTCAAACACCCCCAGATCCTTGCCCGTCCACATGTCGTGCACGACATACTTCCTCCCGGCCTTTAGGCCAGGGACGTCCGCAAACTTCACAGCCTTCGCCTCCACCCCGCCCAGCGTGTTGAGCACAAACACATGCGTCCCCTCCACGCTCTCTCCGGACCAGAACTCGGCGGGGTGCGTCAGGTTCCACGCCCCGTCCGGGTTGACGCCCCATTTATACGGCTGCGCGGCGCCGCCGTGGACGGGGTCCTGGTTGAACTTCACCAACTCCTTATTCGCAAGAATGGCAAGGATCTCCGGTAGTATGCCGTCCAGCTTCGTCCCGATGATCAAGGGACTCTTCAGCGCAGCCCAGAAAGCAAAATGACTCCTACTCTCAGCAAGCGTCAAATTCCCATTCCCGACCTCGAGCATATCCCAGTCCCCATGCCCCCAGAACCCATTAACCTCCGGCCCGCTCCAGAACGCAGCGTGATTCAAGATGGGCATCAACCCCCAGGACCACTGGTGCTGCCCGTACCACTCGGGGTAAATGTCCCCCCACATGCGCCAGCTGTGGCCCGTCTCGTTGCCCCAGGCCTCGACGTGCGCGTGGCCCCACGCGCAGAGCGAGTACTGGATCGTGCGGTCCTGGGCCAGGAGGGCGTCGCGCATCATGCGGTAGCGCTCGGCCGTCACGGAGGTGGACCAGTCGTACCCGGGGGGCGCGGGCTTGCCCGTCTTGGAGTTTACCGGGTCGCCGTTGTCTTGGTTCTCGTTGGGGGGGCCGCCTAGCCAGAGCTCCGGGACGTATTTCCAGTCGTCGAACCACTCTTTGGGGACGTTGCAGTTGTCGTATTTGAGGTCTGGGCATGAGGTCAGCGGTGAGTGATGTGAAGGGTGAGTTGTGATGTGACGAGAAGTGAACAACTCACAGTCGATACCCCATTTCGCAAACGTAGCGGCGTCAATCTCCTCATACCCAAGCGATCCCTCGAACCCACCACAAGTAGACGTTCCTACACCTAGCGTCAGCTCATCCTCTCTCACTCCCCCAAAGAAGGAAGAGACTCACCAGCATCGCTATAAATACCAACCTTCAACCCCATATCATGAATCAGATCAACAGTATGCTTAATCCCCTCCGGAAACTTTTCCTTATCCACCACAATCTCCTTGGTAACATTATCCCTCCTAAGCTCCTTGTCGCTCCAACAATCATCAATATTCACATACTCATACCCAAGATCCTTCAGCCCGAGATCTACCATCAACCGCGCCACGTTGAGGAACACCGTCTCGTTGATGTCGCACCCGTACTCGTTCCACGAGTTCCAGCCCAGCGCGGGCAAGCGGCCGGTGCCGTCCGGGCTGACTAGCGCCGTGGCCATGCCTGCGGTGAGGAGGATCTGGCTGCTGGTGCTGCGCATGGTGAAGAGATCCCAAGGTCGAAGAGCTTGGCAGGCCTGAAAGAAGAAGTCAGATTCGTACTGGTGTTAAACTTCCCCACGAGGACGGCGGCGGGGAGGAGCTGAGCCGGTGGGATGGTGGTAGCCATGACGGGCGAGGGGAGGGTATTCATATACACCACCTCAGATCCCCCCCTCCTCAATTCGAGGTATCATCGACGGAAAAGAAAAGAATGCAACATACCCCAATCCCATCCCAGTCCCACCGCCGGGCGACCATCCCCGCAATGAACAGGAACGAACCGACGACGGCGACGGCCGCCATCCCCTCTCGACGCATCTCTTTTACCCGCCGGTGCTGTTCGTCGATGCAACGCCTCTCAAGTCTCCCAGCTCGGATAACGTCTTGTCTTGGAAGTGTCGGCCTCGGAGGCTAGCGTGAGAGGTTCAGAATCGTGCCTGCGTACGTGAGGGGTCAGTGAGGAGAAATCCGAAAGGTCCAGGCAAAAAGCTCGTCAATTGTTGGTGGCATGGAAGCCCGGCACTGTCACGCTCCAGGAGAATTCCAACCCCATGCGTAGCGAAGCCCAGTTACGCGGAGGATCGTCGTCCGAGGAAAGATGGGGGCTGAGGGGTAAAAAACCAACAGGGACGCATGTCGTGCATACGTATAGCAGGAACAGAAAGAAAACGAACCTGCCTCGCTCTAGGTCCCTCAAAAAACGGCCCCCAGGTCCGCGTCGTCGGAAGAAGCTGCTTCGAATGGCCCGCTTCCATGGCGTCGGGAATGGCGTCGCGTGATTCGACCAGTCCCTTCGCGGTCGCTGCAGGTCGGCCGTTGGAGTAGCCGGATGGGGTCTAGAATCACCACACTGGCTGGCGGAAAAGTGGCGGGGCAAACGGGCTGATGCTTGCCTCGACGACGTCGCTTGTCGGAACATCGGGAGAAGGACAGGAATTGGGTGTGCGGAGAACCTTGCAGGGACGGATGGACTGACAGTCGACGTCCCATTCGATCCGATCAGATCATCACCGCGACCAGCAGACCGGACGAACTGCTACGGTTGCTTACTTCAGGCCCAAGAGCATCCTCACAGATTGAGACAGATTGGGAATAACTTCAATCGACATCAAGAGGTATCTCAGCATAAGTTACAACGCCTACAACAGGACGCAATCGATGCGAAGCAAATGCAACCAAACACCGGCGGCCGCCATTCGATGGCGGGGCGCGCCCCCAACTACGAGCTACGCGCTACGAGCAACCCATACGACTACGCGACTACGCGAGCGCGACCACCCTGCAAAAACACGAAAGAAAACCAAACAGAATCGAGGAACAACTAAGCTTGCAATTTGCCGCCTAATGATCACCATATCTCATGACGCAGGCCATACCATGTCCATACCTTGCTAGCTACCTCCAGAAAAGAAATCCGTGCCTGTCCCGAATGTCCAGACGACAAAAAAGTTTCCTTGAGCAAGATGCGGAAGAACCAATGGGAAGCCAATCATTTCCTTGGGTAAGAGTACCATTGCTAGGTGAGAAAGAAGACCTCACACCCCGATGCTTGTCCAGCACCAACGAATTCCCAAACCCTCATTTTTGTATCCGCAAACCGAGACCCAAATGCAGGCCGACAGGCCAGCCTCCCGAGAAAGAATTGAGAAGACACCTGGCGAAGCCACTTAGAAGTGGTGGCGGCGGTGGTGGTTGTGGAGGTGACGCATGCGTAGAGCGGCGGGCGTCGCCGAGGCCGTGACCGTCTGGGTCGAGGTGATGTCCTCGTACTCGGTGACGGTGACAACCTCCTCCTCCCAGTAGATGACCGAGACGGTGTTACCATCAGTGATGGTCTGGGTGGACACGAACTGGGGAGCCGAGGTGGGAGCGCTCGTGATCGACTCGATGACGGGGGTGGGGGTGACCACGGAGGTGGGGACCGCCTCGGCAGCGACCTGGGAGGTCGAGCTGGGAGAGCCGTAGCCGTCTCCGTAGCTGGCCTTGCCGCTCTCGTGGAAGACCTGGCCGGGGAGGGGGTTGGCGGTGGCAGTCTTACCGGGCTTGTAGGTGAGAGTGGGGACGGTGGGAGCCGCGATGGTAGAGCTGCTGACAGGAGCAGCGCCGCCCTCGGAGGAGCCGTCTCCAAAAGTGATTGGGACGTTGCCGGGCAGATTGGCGACAGGGCCGGTGACGTTCTCCTTGGCGACGATGTCGGGAATCTTCATCTCGCACTGGCGGGCGGTGGCCTCATCCTGGAGGTCGAAGATGGGGCAGTCCTCGATGCGACCAGACTGGTTGGTGCAAGTGTTGACAGCCTGCTGGAGGAAGCCCTCATCCCAGCCAGACATGAAGTCGCCGTGGTATCCGTAGCCCTGGGTGTCGCCGTTGGCGATGACGAAGCGACCGGCACGCTCCTTGAAGGCGTAGGTGTTCCAGATGGTCTCATAGAGAAGGTTGGGGACGGAGGTCTCGAAACCATCGGGGCAGGTGCCGTCAATGACCAGGTCAGGGTAGGCCATGTGGGACTTGTGGTCGTCGGAGTCGACGTCCTTACCGTTCCAGCAAGAAGGGAACATCATCTCGAACCGAATGCCATTAGCACAGTTGGCATCGAGGTAGTCCTTGTCGGGAAGGAAGTGGCGGTAGAGGGTGCCCTCAGGAGCGCGCTTGTAGTTGAGGCAGTTGAAGCCAACGGCACGCTGCTCGAGGATGGACTGCTTGGTCTCACCCAGGATGGACCAGATGGACTTCTCAGGGTCAGGCTTGGAGGGATCGCCAGCAGTGTAGTTGCGGCGGTAGGTGTCGCCAGCAATCATGCGGAAGCCGGGCGGGAATGCCTTGATATCCTTTCCATTAAGAAGGTAGTACCTGGGAGAGGGATGGGTTAGTTGATGTGTTCCAGGTGTGAAGAATGAGAAAGTGAAGAAAAAATCAACCAAGAAAAAAAAAAAAGAGGCAACTCACGCAAGCATTCCGCCGACCTGAGGGACGACCTCGAACTGGCCAGTGGCAGCATCCTGGAAGTACAGGGCAGGGTGCCAGTAGGCGGAGCGGTCCTGCTTGACGCGGCAGGAGGTGCAGTCACCCGCGACAAGGTCGCTATACTTGGCGGTGGGAGAGATGCCTGGGATGTGTCAGCTGCGATGCCAAGCTGCTTTTTTTGAGGGTGAAGTACTGACCACTGGAGCCGTGAATGGCGTGAACGTGAGGAGCAGCCTTGCCAGGAGACATCATGGGGTCAACCCGAGTAAGGCCAACGCGACCCTGACACTCCATGCGGAAGAAGGCATCGGCACCCTCCATGAGGTAGGGGACGACGCCGGCAACGGCAAAGACGTTGAAGTTGGAGAGCTTCATCTTGGCAGTTGGGATGAGATGAGGATGTTGGGTATGAGAATGAGGTGAAAAATGATACGAAGAAGGGGTATCAAAGTAAAGACGGCTGAAGTCCAAAAGGAGAGCAGTCAAAGTGAGTGTTGCAGGTTGGAAAGAACCAAAACGCTACCTGAGCAGCCAACGGATCCCAAACAATGAAGTATTGAGTGAGGTTCCTAAGAAGTTCCAAGTCCAGTTGGATTCTCGAAAGAAAAGCTGGATAAGGAACGTCTTGTGGTGATGGCGGGCCAAGCGCAAAGATATTGATGAAGTTCTCTCGATGTGTGTGAAGGGTTGTGATTTGGGGAGGTGTTGGGGGGAAGAAGTCGAGGTGGTGTTTGATGGGGGAAGAAGAGGGCAACCTTTGTTGACAACCAGCAACACGTCGACGGGCAGGTGAGGATGAGGGCAAGAGCGAGGGCTAAGCGAGGCGCAAACTTGCAAGAGGTGTGATTGTTATTGTGGTGGTGAAGTTGTCAACAGAAACAGCAGGAGCGACCTTGGTGACTGTTCCTTCCACTTTGAGATTTTCCACAACAAGGCTGAAATTCAGGGTCCGGGGAGCCGTAAGGAGACCTCTGGGGCCACTGGAGAGAGCTGAATGTTCTGGAACTGATTTCCCTGCTTCCTGGAGGTTGAAAGTTCCCAGCACGTGACGTCGTCCAATGGTGGCAGGTGCGGTTGAGGGTTGAAGTTGGCGATGATGGTCAACCTCGAGATCGTCCAATGAGAGGCGGCGGTCGTGACTTGAGCCTTGGCTACGCGACTTTGGGTCTTGCAGCACACAACGAATTTAGATTCCGACGGTCGATGTCCAGCACCTCGAGCAGAGTCCAAAAGATAGTTCGTCAGAGTAGCACGGCAACCGGGGCTGGGTACGATGCTGGCTCGGGATCGGATCTGGGTCGATAACGTCTACTGCTTTTACGGTGCGGGCGATGCGTACGTTCGGCGGGACGAGCTGGCCTGGAACGGCGAAACACGGATTCGTCGAGTCCTCCTCTTTTTTCTTGCTTCTCTACGAAGCGACCTGATACTCTACGAGCTGACGGTTTACGAAAAAAGTTCGGTTGACGTCGGTGTCGGTAGGCTGCGTTGCGACGGAGTAGGGTGCGCGCGGTATGACGGTGGTTTGGGGGCCGTGTAAGACGATGTCTGGCGATGACACTTGGTCCGGGGGGCGATGGCAACCTGAGAATCGGGGGAATGCGCGCGAGACGGAGGCTGCAGAATTCGAAGCAGGTTAATACCGCGTTTCGTCGATCACCGAAAGGTCGTTGTTTTGTCAAAAAACGGAAGAGTCGGGGGCAAGAAGAAGCGAATGCGATCAACACACACAACGGGGTCCAAGAGAAGTGAATGTGCGGGACCTGCAGGCGGAAGCAGGAAGCCAAGAAAGGAGCGGGATCCTCGGTTCGGGACGGTTGGTTTGGGAGGATGGAAAAAAGAATGGCTGAGGGCGACGAGCTGGAGGGCAGGGCACCACGAGACGTGAGAGATTTTGTTGAAAATGAGCGTGAGCGAACGAGCAAGAGAGTGACAAACCCCGTGAGGCGATGGAAGGAGGAGGGGGTGGAAGGAGGGGAGAAGAGAAGAGGAACAGGAATGGAAGTGATGTAGAAAGGGCACCGGGAAGAAGAGATAGAAACAGACGAGACGGCAAGTGGAGAGAGATGGAGAGACATGGCTAGAGGATATGCGAATTCGCATTTCTGCTAGAGGTGAAGTGAGGGTGAGGGGGGGTGGATGCTCGAAGGAAGGCGGCACCGGCCCCCCCTTCCCTCGCCCCTTGAGTGCCCGGGGGGTCACACACACTGCCCAGGTACCGACTTACAGTGAGCAAGTGCGCTAGGCGCCGTGTGGTGCAGCGCTTTTGGTGCGGGTGCTGGCGCTGGGGGGAGGGGATCAAGGGCAGCACCCAAGGGACAGGGAAGGGCAGGATGGGTACTACGCTACATGGTACCTTGGGCAGGGGTGTGCGGACTTGAAGTTGTACCCTTCCTTCGACGACTGCTTCTCTCCTCCATTGATCTCCATTCTGACCTCGCCTCAGTATGCACTTACCTAGCCACCGGGGGCAATCCGAAGGCGCAGGAGCCACAGAACACTGGTTATCCGTAGATTATACCTCCTGTTATTACTGCGTAAGGCGAGAGGATATGCTGGCATATAATGGGCCATCCACGGATATCAGCGTGTTGATCTGAGGAACTGTCAGCCAGGGACGGGCAGACAAATCGCGCACCAAGAGCTGGGATGATCAGCCAGTATCAACCACCCAGCTTGGCGTTTGGTGGCAGCGTTTGGTGGCAGCGTTTGGTTTTGTTTTGTTCGGTTCAAAGACATCTGCCCTCTCCAGCAGCTGCTCGCCGGTGATCTGAGAACGGTTCGTTGCTTCTGCCGCCTCTGATAGACTCGGTGACAGTGGACGACAGCCGCCTCCTGTCTCCGACGTGCAGCAATTGCGACGCTACCACGCTACGCTGCCAGTGGCATCTCTGAACAGTGAGAGCCTTCAAGCCCCAGGCGAGCGGTCGGGCGAACCGTGTGGGAGGGATCGCTCACGATGTGGGTTGGAATAGATTAAGGTACTGCTTCAAGGGGCCGGGCCAGCGCGGCGGGACAGGGATGCCGCTGGCTGAGTGTGACGGGGGGGCCGGCGCGGTACGCGACCCAAAATACCTGATCTTAGGGTAAATTTAGGCACAGTGGCGTGTACCTGCCCTTCAACACTGAGGGAGTCGCTTTGTACCTAGGTACGTACCGCCAGACGTTCTCTTCGGAGGCTTGCCGCTTGGCCCCTTTCAAATGTCACCCGCCACACCTAACTTCTCATGAAGGACACGCCGTTTGGTGTAAGTGCGTACACCAAACAGCGGGAGCCAACTAAAATGCGGAGGAAGAGGAGGAGGAGGAAACAGAAGGCCATTGTGCTATTGCTGTCGTGTGCTGCGTCCGGGTCCCTAGGCTGGTGGCATGGCAGATTGCGCGCTGTGCGAGGCGTGTACCGTACCCTCTCTGCGTATGCGTAGGGCCGGCCGGCAATGCGAGATGAGATGGACGAGATGAGGTGAGATGTGAGTGGGTGAATGAAGCGGTGGTGACATTGGGAAAAGTGACGTGGTGAAGATGCACTGGATAATAGACAGCATCTAATAATACCTATGAGGATTGAGGGAAGCACGTAGTAAACTGCGTTTGCTGCCTTCCTCCCGCTATATGCAACAGCCCAGTTTGTCGCGGGTGCTTCACGTTGCCTCGTCCGCCCCTTGCTGCCAGAGATGAAGGTCTTCTTTTAGCACGTTTGGCCACGGAGATTGGGTTGCGACTGCATGACCCCAATCAGCGGGCTAGCACCACTATGTATTAGCACCAACGGCGCGGGTTGAGAGGCCGCGTCGAAATGCCGCGCCAGTGGCTTCGGTGTGTCACGCGCAGCTGCAGCCGGCCGCCGTTGGAGTTCCATATACCACCTGGGGGCCCTTCCCTCTCCATTGCTCGTCTTTTGCCAGCTGGGCTGCATCTCGCACTCTGGGAATAAGAACAAAAGCGGGAAGCCGAGAGGAAGAAAAGAACGAGCCTACCTCTTGGCCTCGCTCCTCCCCCAGCGCAGTCTGACGCCCCTTCGTTTTCTGTCCGAGGATCTGCGGCCAATGACACTGTGGGATACGTCTTTCCGGTGTGGGCGGTGGAAAGGGGGGAGCGAGAAATGGGAAGGAGGGGCGCTCACACTGGTGCAGTGGCCCCCCGAGGGTCCAAAATACTCGCTGCTGAGTGGTCAGGCGCATTCCCTCTCCTCCTTCCCTCAGGGACAGGTACCACGGTACCTGCGTGCCTGCCCCTTTCGAAGCTACGGGTCCGAGAGGGGCGGGAGGGGGGAGATCTTGCAGCAATCCGCACTGTTGATTGGGCGTACCCTCCAGACCCCACGACAGTCCCCTGCTCCTGGCATTTGACGTGGGGCCAATGGCCTGTCACCACCCGACAGCAAGAGCAGGTGGGGCCGAGCAGGCGGCCGGGATCTGCGCTAATGTCAGGCACCTGCAAATTGCCAGCAGCAGCGCCGCCACCAACAGCGCCCTACGCACCTGAAAAAGATAGGCGCCGGCTCCGAATGAGAGATCCAGCGGTGACTTCATCTGCCCCAGGGCCCCCCAGGGTGCCTCATCTACGAGGCTACGACGAGGTCATGTGCGTCTCCCATTTGCTGCTCGTAAAACATCTGCCTACCCTGCCGCTTACTTACAATCTGGTGAATTATCCCACAGACGTTCGCCCCGTAAGCCACCCCCGGATCATGATGATAGCCGGCGCTCTGTCGACCCTCTTTTCCATGGACATCGAAATCAATCCACGGCAGCCGCGGCATGGCATTTGCGCCGTTGGTGCATTGGGATGCGCGACCCGCGCCGGCAGGTCTTTGTACAAACAAGATTGCGGCGGGCAGATACAATGGAAAGACGACGTTCCCGGCATCTTCCTCCTTGTCCCACGGCCGTCCTACCAGCCATCCTCCCGCGGGACTTGGCTTTTCATCTGATCGACTTCCATCATGCGGTCGTAGTCGAGGAATAAGAGACAAGGCCCCGCGAATATTCCGGACGGACGGCCAGGGCAGGGCCAGCAGAGGCTGCGGAGTGGCCCTGCATCATTTAGATTCCGAGGTGAACGACCACTCGGGTTCTCGTCTATGCTGATGTGGCACGGGCTGAGCAGCATATCCCATCCGTCGCTCGCGATTGGAACAAGCAACATGCGGACACAGAGCAGTCCAGACAGCCCCTCGCACAGCAGGCGCTTGCCTGGAGAACTCCCGACCGGCTGACTTCACGAGAATCGAGAACGAGAATGACCGGCCCGTCGTCCATTGTGGACATCGCAAAAGCTCCAGCTCCTTCACACAACAGCATCCGACGGACCATCCACCCGGCGGAAATGCGTATCCTGTGATGTTACTCGAAGCAACGGCCGTCGCTTGGCGCCCCCGTGAGACGGAGCCTCGCGCCCCTCAGTGGCTGGCGGGGCCCAGAGAGAATCGCACGAGAAGAAGCAAACATTCCAGCCGTGCCACGATGCCGCTGGCATTGTCTAGACTGCCGGCGCCACTCCCACGCTTCTTCTCCTTCGTCTACATTCTTTCTCTCGTCTCTCCCGCCTCCCCAACGGTCGGTAGTCTCGGCATATCGCCAGACCGCCATACCTCCGCCTGGCCCCATCGACGATGGGCTGATTGCGACTCCTCATACGAATAGCATGTCTTACAATGTGCGACAGCCATTGTCCTTCTCGTTTCCCCGGCCCCGTCCTTCTCGACGTCGTTCGTTACTCGTATCCGTCACGAACAATGTCGTCGCTGCTCATGCGCGAGTCGCGCTCGCGGTTATCGTCATCTGCTATACGGGGCGCCCCATTTGCTGGATATCCAGACTGACGTGGACACAGCAATTTTAGAGCCGTCCCGCCGCCCGCGATTCAGCTTCTCTGGCTGTCAGGCTTCAGCTCCTCCCTCGCTTCGCCCAGGTCCAAGCCTTCCCCTGATCACCCACTTCCTGGGAAGACCCCCGGCTACCATATTTGAAACGGGTTTCAGCCCATCACTTACGGAGGCAATGCGGCCACTCATCCGAACTCGTCCGTCCAAACCATCGCTCACATCAGCTGGCCAAGGCCTGTCGTCCCATGGATTTTGAATGCATCAACCTTCCCCGGCGGCGATTTGCAGGGAATTTCCGCCACTTGCGCCGCCTGCCTGCCAAACACGTCGCCCAGAGGTAGGAACCGTTTGTTTTTTGGTTCTCGATAATTAACCTTAGACCGCTTGTTTCTCCGCCGCCGAAACACTGTTTGCAGCCATGCATCTAGACGGAAGCCAGCTGCCACGCAGATGGCTCGCCACCGGAAAGACGTTGCCTGGAGGGTTGAAAGATGTAAGCCGCGAACTCCTTCGGCCGTTGAGCGATGAAACGGACTCTATTCCGTGTGCAACGTCTCGCTCGTCAGGCCATCCTACGTTGCACGCTCTTCGCGTGTCGCTGGATGGAGAGGCTCGAATTCGCCGTTTGCGCAACGGTCGTTTGCCTTGTAGTTGTGATGGCATCGTGTTCCGACTTCCGGCAAGCAACAGAGGGGCTTCCTCACATTCACTCATTTTGTTCCGAGATGGCACACAACTAGACGCCTCAGTTTCGTGCGTCCCTTGGTCCAACGGCAGATGAGGTGCGACTAGGCGATCAGGGGCCTTGGATCGAGAGATGGAATCCAGAGGAAGACCAAAATTACAGCGGGACCTCTCGGCCGATTGTGCCGCGATGCGTGTGTATAGCCTGAAGGCCGGAGGTTTCGAAGTGATTTGAGCTGCGTCTCCGCCCCAACCACCCGCGTGGCCGCCAGTCTCAGGAGTAGTGCCTGACGTCCAGGTGGCGGGCTTCAGACTCAGGAGACTGGCGGCGCAACGGGCTCGTACCAGACGTGCATTGTGTGATCTCCCCAACAAGCCTGCCTCACGATGGCCCCCGGGGGCTCAACGTCGGGTGGCTGAGCCCGGGAAACGGAGAATGATTTCATGCGATGGGGCTCTCCTCGTGACCGCCGACGCCGTGTTGCGGGTGTCTCCAAGCGATGTGCAGAGGGATCCCCCCGCAAAGGGAACATCTCTCGCGGTTCGTCGGGATGAGCGAAGCCAATTTGGCAATCGAGATGTGACAAGCAGCGATCATCCTACATGGTGAAATTGTTTCCCCCCTTTTCGGTTTCGGCGCCAGCCGTAAAATCTCCTGGGCCGTGTGTGCGGGGAGTTAGGTAATGCAGGGTCGTATCTAAACGCCGATGGGATTAAGACCGAAGGTTGTTGATGCCTCGTCTTGTTGTCTCTTTCTGAGGCACCAATACTCTCGGTCCGTGCTCTCGGTCCGTGCTCTGACAGATGAGCCACAGGCCCAGAGCTTCAGCCACAATGCCACATGCCACGCTGCCCGGGTACCGCAATCAGCCAACCCGATCCAGGAACAAGGGACAGACGGACAAACACACGACATCTAGAACACTTCCGAAAACGATGCATTGAGCAGCAATCTTGACGAGCCCCCTAACGATCTCACGAAGCTGATGACATGAGCGATTGGACTTTCGAACCTCCCCTCAACACGACGACAAGATGGATGATCTCTCGGGACTGGACTGGTCGGCTGGCAAGCAGCAGGCCAGCAAGCCCCCGCCGATGAACCCCTCGGGCGCCAACTACTTTGGCTCCGTGAGACCGACGACGTCGACGCCGTCCCCGTTCCCCTCTGGCCGCAACACGCCTCTGTCCGCGCAGGGCTCTAGTTCGGTCGCTGCTGCGAAGCCTGCCCAAGCTGCAAAGCCAGCGGGCGACAGCTTCGGGAATCTGATGGCCTTCGCTGGCGCCCCCAAGTCGACTGCGAACCTGAGCCTGCGCGAGCAGCAGCAGCGCCTCGAGGCAGAGAAGAGGAAGAAGGAGGAGGAGAAGAGGAAGCTTGCGCAGGCGCAGTTCGGGGGCGGGTTCCTGGATACGCTGGGCTCCGGCAACGTGTCGCGGACGGCGTCGCCGGGCGTGCTGTCCGCCGGCGGCTCGTCGACGGGGAAGAAGGCCAGCGACGACGACGATTTGTTCGCGGCGTTCAACGCGTCGACGAAGGTCGATAATGCGAGCCACTACCCCCCGCCGCCGCAGCCGCAGAAGAGCCCGTCGCCCGCGCGCACCCCCGCCTTGGATCTGAGCAACCCGAGCGCGTGGAGCCAGCCCGCGGCGGCCCCCGCCAATAACGGTGGCTTCGGGGATGATGACGACCCGTTTGGGCTCAATCAGCTCAAGCCCAAGTCTGCGTCTCCTGCGCCGCCGCCGCAGCCTACGATTAATGACGACGATGACTTCCTCGGCGATTTGGGGAGACCGGTCGAGGAGGTTAAGCGCAAGCAGCCTGCCCCGCAGCCCCCGCGCCCCGAGCCCGGAAAGCCGATCGAGGCGTCCGACTCCAGCTCCGACGACAACGACGAGCCCGCGCCCAGAGGGGAGATGGCCGAGTTCGACAAGGCAGTGGCGCAGCTCGTGGACTACGGCTTCACCCCCGAGAACGCCAGGCGCGGCCTGACGGAGAGCGGCGCGGGGCTGAACGTGCAAGCCGCCGCGAACTGGCTCCTCGACGACGCGCACCGGCAGGCAAAAGCCAAGGCGCAGGGCAGAGATCCGGCCTCCGCCTCGAGGAGGGGACGCGAAGACGGACGGCCGCACGACGGCCAGAGAAGCGCGGACACGAGATCCCCCGCAGGCGGCGAGACGGACTTCTCCAAGACGGCGGCGTCGATGGGGAACAGCCTCTTCAAGACGGCTAACTCGCTGTGGAAGACGGGCAAGAAGCAGGTCGCCCAGGCCGTCGCGGACTTCAACCAGGAGGGCGGGGACCCGAACCAGCCCAAGTGGATGCGCAACGCCCAGCAGGAGCAGCGCGCGCAGGCCTCTGCCCCAGAGAGGCAGCGCCGCGTCGAGGCTACTGACGAGGCGATGATGCTGGAGGCGGGCGGCCGGCCGCCGAGACGGACGGGGCAGTCGTCGCAGTCTCCCAGGCCGGAGGCTGCACCTCACAGGACCGCTTCGCCGAGGGACTTTTCTCCCGGCGTGTCTGCGCCTTCGAGCGGGCGTGGTACGCCTGTGCCCAAGTGGCAGCAGCAAGCTGCTCCCGCGGTGCCTGATTCGAGAACCCGCGCGAGTAAATTGGCCATGGCGGACGACAGTGCTGCGTCGTATGTTAGTCCGCACAGGAGGAAGAAGGTCACCACCCCGCAGCCCGAGGAAGCACCGCGTAGACAGGAGGAGCCGGACCTGCTCTTCGGATCCCAGGCACCTGCAAAGCCGCAGACGCTGCCCTCCAGACCGGCGCAGCCCCCGCAGCAGGCCAGACCAGCCCGCCCCCCGTCTCCCAAGCCCACCCCCCGCCCGGCGCGCCAGGTTCCTCCCATGACGCCTGCCGCAGCCCAGCAGTCCGCGAAGCACCGCCTCGAGGGCACCGCGCACTTTAAGAGGGGAGACTACGCAGCCGCCCAGGCGTCCTACACATCCTCCCTATCAGGCGTGCCGTCCTCCCACCCGCTCGCAATCGTCATCCTCACCAACCGCGCGCTCACAGCCTTGAAAACGGGCGAACCGAAACAAGCCGTCGAGGACGCCGACTCCGCTCTCAAGATCATCGGCCCCGGCGGCGGGCAAGGCGAACACGTCTCCGTCCTCACCGAGACCGGCGGCGAAGAGAAGCGCGACATGCGCGACCTCTACGGCAAGGCGCTCAGCCGCAAGGCCGAAGCGCTGGAGCAGATGGAGCGCTGGGGCGACGCGCACGCCGTATGGTCCCTGGCCGTGAAGGCCGGCGTCGGCGGGACGAATGCCATTTCTGGTAGGCAGAGGTGCCAAGCTGCCCTTGCGCCTAAACCTAAACCTAAGCCTAGACCTGCTGCTGCTGCTGCTGCTGCTGCTGTCTCTCGTCCGTCAGCGCCGGCGAAGAATTCCGAGGCGGTGGAGAGGCTGCGCAAGCAGAACGAGGCCGCGGCGGCGGAGGACGACGAGAAGTTCGCGCTGTCTGAGAAGGTGGACGCGCGGATTGCTGCGTGGAGGGACGGGAAGAGGGAGAATTTGAGGGCGCTTATTGGGAGCCTTGACCAGGTTCTCTGGGAGGGGAGCGGGTGGAAGAAAGTTGGGTTGCATGAATTGGTGATGGCGAACAAGGTCAAGATTAATTATATGAAGGCTATTGCTAAGTGTCATCCGGACAAGGTATGTTTCTCTTTTTTTGGAGGTTTGTTTCTTGTTTGGAAATGGAGTTGCTAACTGAGTGCGTGATAGCTTCCTCAAGATGCTAGTACCGAGGTCAGGCTCATCGCTGCCACGGTTTTTGCGACGCTGAATGAGAGTTGGGATAAGTTCAAGGCTGAGAACGGGTTGTAGTGTTAGCAGCATGGAGGTGTTGTCGAAAGCAGGTTTGACGGGCACGAGGGTGTTGAGGAAAAGACCCGTGGACGAAGCATTGATAGAAGTGAACAAAGCGATTTCGATTCCCCCCCAAACGCCCATGCTATGCAAAGTTACTATACCCTCCCCCGTCTGCTATTTCCGTGACCACGATAGGCCGCTGGTACTCGAGCAGTAGGCCAACGTTGTACCGCAGCCCGGCTCCCGTCGCGTACAACGTTCATCGATCCTCTTTCCTCCTGATCACAGCCCCAGAGACCGCCTGACGCCGTCGCGGACCTTCTGCTCGTACTCGCCCCTCCGCTCGCGCCACATCTTGGCGGCCTCGACGTTGGCGGGGCTCTCGTCGTTGGGCTCGGCGAGCATGCTCATGACGGAGATGAGGATCTTCTCGACGGACTGGATCGGGGACCAGCGCTCCGAGGCGTGCTCGTAGTGGTTCGGGTCGTCTCCGGGGGGGTGGAGGATGGAGATGCAGACGAGGCCGCTGGGGTAGACTGGGAGTCGTCAGCGTCAGCTATTTGCTCTTACTCGCAGTTTATAGATATCTTGGGCAAAGGTATAGGAAGATGGGGAGAGCCAGAGGGGAGGGGGGCTCACTGTTGGGATGCCACATGTCGACGAGGAACTTCATCGTGGGCGGGGCGAGCGGGTAGTCCTTGGGGAACTTGAGCTCTGCAGGAAAAACACCGCCCTCGAAGGGGGTTCCCTCGGGGCCCTGGATGAGCGCCTCCCACTGCAGGAGGTCGTCCTCGGAGACGGGGCCCGCGGTGATGCCCTCCGGCGGGTTGTTCGTCAGCGCGCGGTACTCCTGGAGGAGGCGGCGGTGGGCGGTCGACTGGGCCATGGTGACTGTCTCGGGAGGGAGGTTCGGATGTGCGTGTGATCGAAGGGGTTTGTTAGGTGGCCTCGGCCGAGAGTGCGCGAAAGGGAGAGGGATGGTCGAGGGAGGACGGTGAGGTTGGCGGAGGGTAAAGACACCGTCGTCGATAGGTGAAGCGATTGTCGGTGCGTTCGGGACTTTAGTGGCTGCGATACGTAGGTACCTACCGAGCTACAGTGGGTGGTTGGCGGGGGTGGGGACTGGGGCCTTCCAGCGGCAGATCGTGCTGTAAGCCTGTAAAGTCGGGTGTGTGTGTAATTCGCCGAGGTTTTGCCCCCTAATCGTGTGTACCTAAGTACCTACGTACCCGTAGCGGCAGCTGTGGAGGTCCGCCGTTCGGGAGCTTTGTCCACCCTAGCCGACCTCACCACACTGCAGCATCACCAAAAGGAAGGAACATCGCAACTTTTTTCCCCCTCCGTAACAGAGGCACACACCCCCCATGCCTCCTCCCGCAATATGCCGCCACGAATCCCATTGAGGCCGATCGCCAGCCGCGCGGCGGCCTCGCCGCTGGCCCTGAGCAACAAGCGCGCCGCCGTGTGCCTGTTTTGCTCGCACTCCGCGGCCCCGAATCCCTCGCCCTCGAGACCGAGGACAAACGCCGCCACGAAGAGAAACCACCAGCAGCAGCGCCGCAAGTTCCAGTCCTCGACGCACGCAATTCACTCCTCAGCGCCCCCCACGGACTCGGCCGCGGAAAATCCCAGAGCAGAGCTCATCGACACCCTCCTCGAGCTGCAGAAGCACGCCGTGAACCACGTCAACCTGTCCCGCCTGCAGCTCGCGCTTCAGGGCCTGAGGCAGGACCCCGGCCGGGAGAGCGTCCGCGTGGCGATTCTTGCATTGGCCGGCGAGGCTTCGGAGCCGGGGAAGGCGGCGCGGGACCTTCTGAAGTTAATCCTCGCAGACCCGCTGGGCGACGAGGCCGAGTGGGAGAGGGAGCTGGCGCGGCACGACCCCTCGCAGCCGCTGGTCGTCCGGGTCGGGAGGGAGGAAGCGGGAGACGACGCTGCGACGACGCTGACGATATCCAAGACGAACCTGCTGCACGAGCTGCGCGTCTCGTCGCCCGCGCTGAACGACCACGGGATCGAGCTGCTGCTGATGGAGGTCAATCCCTTCGCCGCCACCACCCCGGGAGAGACCTCGTTCCAGGAGCTGGAGGAGTCGATGCTCGTCCCGACGGTCGACATCCCCTCCGCCGCGGGGCGGTACACCCCCGTCACCACGCCGGTGCACAAGGCCCTCGTCGTGTCCGAGGGCATCATGGGCGCGGCCTCGGTTGCGGGCCTCCCGCTCGCAGAGTACCGCGACACCGTCCTCGGCGCGGTCAACATCCCCAACTACCCCGTCGCAGAGGGCGAGCGCCTCCTCTTCCAGCCCATCGACGTGTCCTCCGGCAGCAGCGGCCTCGCCCGCATCCGCGAGAACATCGCCAACGCAATGGAATACGAGCGCGCCTGGCACAGGAGCAACATCCCCTCCGTCGTGCGCTGGCTCAAGTCCGGCGCGCAGGACGACGCAAACATCACCAAGCCCGCCGTCCGCCTGCACATCGCCTCGCTCCTCCGCAACACCCTCGCCGAGCTCGAGGCAGAAGAGTCGCGACTACTCTCAGGCCGCATCCCCGCCGACCCATCGTCACCGAAGCTGGCCGTCATGAACGAGAGGCTCGCAGAGTGGTCCCAGGCCGCGCACGAGGAGCTCCAGCAGCAGCTTGACCTCGCCTTCGCGGGGACGCGCTGGCGCAAGCTCGGCTGGTGGAAGCTCTTCTGGCGCGTCGACGACGTGGGCGCGCTGACGAGCGACATGCTCAGCCAGCGCTTCCTCCCCGGCGCCGAGCGCGACCTGGTCTTCCTCGCGGGCCGCATCGCCGAGTCCGGCGTCGTATCCTCCCGCGCGGCCTACGCCCAGCCCGCATCCGAAACCACCACCACCGCAGAAAAACCAAAGTGGCCCACGCACATCTCCTTCACCCGCCGCTACCTCCACTCCGAAACCGTCCCCGCGCTGCAGGCCCTCGCCCAGAAGCTCGTGCTCCAGGCCTCGAGCACGTCGGCCCTGACGGCCGCGCTCGCGGGGCTGCTGCACGTCTCGCAGTACGCGAACTCGATATACGAGGCCGGCGCCGTGCTCGCGCTGGGCGTGGTGTGGAGCCTGCGCAACATGCAGAAAAAGTGGGAGACGGCGCGGACGTACTGGGAGGGCGAGGTGCGCGAGGAGGGTCGCAAGGCGGTCCGCGGCGTGGAGCAGAGCGTCGCGGAGGCGCTTGAGGGCAGACCCGAAGCCGAGGAGGGCCGGGACGTGGAGGGCGCCGAGGAGCTGCGCAGGGCGAGGGAGCTTGTTGAGAAGGCCGAGGACGCGCTGCGCCGGCTCAAGTGAAGGAGACTCTCCCCTCTGCCGGGTTCACGTTGTACTACCATCCTGTATAATGTATAAAGAGGGAAGTACGTCACAGCATTAGACATACGACATCACCGAATGAAAAAGAGAGATGGATGGTCCTTAAATCAGGGGGCCGCCGAGAGTTGCCGGGCTTTTCCTTGATTTGCTTCCGATCTATCGTGGTCTGTTTTGGTACCCCTTGGCTGGTATCAGCTGGGACGCCTTTGGCGGACTCTCCAGGGGGAGAGGCATACCCATACCAGTGGCACGATCTTCATGATGCGAATCCTCTCGGAAGCCTCTGTTGGCATCCCTCATTTAGAGTCTGACTGACGTCATGCAAAGTCGGTCCCCTTTCTATCTTTTCCAGGGACTCGAAGCCTCCCCGTTCTCGTAATAGAATAAAAACCGTAAATAACGCCATGAACCTTTTTCGTCAATGAGCATGCGTCGCTCCTATCCCGAACAGAGAACCAAGACACGTAAAACCTCTCCCCTCCCCTCAGCTGGTATCGCTCCTCTCTCCCAAGCCGATCTTTCTTCTGCGCCGAGAATCGGGTGAAAAGCGCGCCCGTATGTCACGGTCGTTCGTCGTCGTCGCCCATCCCTACTCCCTCTCGCGCTTGACCCCAGGCCATCCGCCACCCTCCTCAACCTTCACGCCCCTCGCCAGATCACCGCGGCCATCGCTCTACCGACCGCCGCGCCCGCTGGCGCGCGCCCTGCTGACAGTAGCACGTCCGCGGGCCATGCCCACGCCCCGGCCGCGGACGTTGCGCGAGCGGAACATGGGCGCGTTGCGGAGCATGTCGGGCACGATGAAGAAGCGCACGTGCGAGCCGCGGATGTAGACCTGGTCGAGGTGGGAGACGCGGCCGTCGCGGGCGGTGACGGTGATGTCCTTTAGCTGGACGTTCATGTTGTCCTCGGCTGTGTTTTTTGGGATGGTGTTAGCGATTTGCGCAGGCAATGCGAGTAGTTTGAAGGGTAAGGGGGTAGGAAGAACGGAAAGAAGGAGGGGAGGTACCTTCGAGAAGCTTGCCGCGGTAGGTCTGGCCCGAGGTGATTTCCAGGGTGACGATGTGGCCCTGTAGCAAGTGCGCGCGTTAGCTTTCTTCCAAGCTTGCATCTAGGGAAGGAGGGAATGAAAGGATGCAGACGTACCTGAGCCTCGTTGAGGAGCTTGATCGGGATGCCGATTGTGGAAGTCATCGTTGCGGTTCGCAGTTTGTGTGGAGGTTGCGTGTCGGGGATAACAGCTGTTTCGTGGAGGGGTGGTATAGCTTGGGGCGGTCGCGATCGCGCTTTTGGTGGTGGGAGATGAGGAAAAGTGAGGCCGCTCCTGCCTCGGGGGAATAGCTGGGGTTGGTGTTTTTCCGATCCGGTGGGTGGGTCCCACCCGGACCTCTGGAAGGTTTGGCCTCACCGGTCACCGCTCACCGAAATCACTATCGCTGACCGAGATTCATGCGCTACCTTCAAGGCGTTCTGTTGAGTGTAGCCCACGAATACTCGTAACAGCATATGGCCCCGTCGATCAAGCCACCTCTGTAAGTAAAGGTTGCCAGAATCGGACCCGAGATAACGGAATACTGTCCATGCCCTGGTCTGACGTCGGGCTCGGCATCGATACAACGCAACAACCCGCAGTCCCTTGAAAAACCTCTTTGCACCGCCGGGTTGAATAACACACCGTCCGTCTCCCGAGATCTCGGGAACCCAATTCCTGCGAGCCCCTTAAAGGACTAGAGGACGGTAATACGACAGTGGCTCATCGGCGGAGCGTGCATTTCCTATTTAGGAAACGGTATGGCGTTCAAGAAGAGAAATATTCGCCGAGAGGCTTTAGCTGCAATCTCGTTCATGACCCAAGCTTTAAGCCAGCATAATGACAGCCTGACGTCCTGCGACTCAAGAGCCTCTCGACAGGGAGGCCCCGGGCAATTCTCGTCGACGACCGCCCCCACACGACCGGCTAACGTCCCGCAACCCGCCGATTTCCCGGGTCCTGGCTTCCGGTGGCTTTGCACCACAGCCCATTGCACTGAGATGCTGGATGCTTACGGCTGCTATTGTAATCACATTGACCGAAGAGTGATACTGGAAAATGCCGATTAACTAGGGAGTCGCTTCGTAGTTTTGCTTCGTTGTTTTGTAAAAAAGATCTAAGCCTGGGTTGTGTAAAAAGTACGTCCATGTTACGGAAACAACTATTTCAACGTCACGCTATAGTTGAATCGCGAAATATAACTAACTATAGAAAGTGAAATTGCAGTGCAGCTTGAAAAAAGAAAAAAAAACATTCCAAGTACGAGAGAAGGCACTCGTCTACATCACTTCCTTCAGACGAGCAGCTTTTAGGATGTCATTTTCCCGAGAGATACCCAACCGTCCTGAAAAGGTTCGGTGTATAACGTACTTAAGGGGAGATGTGCCCCATGAGAAGGCTTCATATTACAGTATATAGTACATCATGGGTATCATATGTCTAGATCTCATCACAACACCCGGGCAACTTCTTTCCACTTAGCACCGCCCGGTAGCTACGTCGCAACCGGGATATCTGAGCAAGCTCTGCCCCCTGAACAGAGGATATGTTTCAGAGAGACCTGAAGACGGAGAAGCAAACTCAACGCCCCGTTACTTCTTGTTGCTTCTCCCCGCTGCTCGAATTCGCCGCTTCCACATTGTCCTGGCCGCCCAGCTTGATAGGCGACCCCTCTATCCTGATCCACTCGATCCCGAAAGCCAAGAAGAAAGCCACGGCGGCCGAGGCGACTGCGACGAACTTTGCAGGGACTTGTTAGCGAACAATACAAGTCGAGTGATCACAACAGGGAACTCACATGCGTCTGGGCGATGGCAGAGTTGTACGCCTCCATGATGGGGCCGAACAGCTCGGGGAAGTACTGCCCCACGACAGCCCGCACGTTCGCGATGCCACTCCGGTAGAGCAGCTGTATCTGGCCTTGGTTCAGCGCAGCCCGCGAGGCGAGCTGGCTCTCCAGGCGCGCGTGGAAGATGGCGCCGGCGATGACCTGCGCCACGGTGGCGCCGAGGAACTGGGCGAAGATGTTGAGCGAGACGCCGATGGGCAGGAGGTCGGCGCGGTCCTTGAGAGCGAGCTGGACCATCAGGGACGGCATCTGCATGGAGAAGCCGACGCCCAGGCCCTGAATGACCTGATATCCGATCCACTCCCTCGATGGAGTGTTGGAGACGGTAAACTGAGTGTACAGGGCGGCGGCGGTGCACATCAGGACCGGCCCGACGTAGAACCAGGGGTTGTAGAAACGGATTTTGAGAGCTGGCATGACACAAGTAAGAAGTTGGAACAGACGTGAGGCCTGAGGGGATGGAAGATGTACGTACCAATAGCACCTGCACTGATGGTTCCCACGATTTGCGAGATGACGGACGGCAGCACTCTTATGCCGCTCTCAAAGGGAGTAGCGCCCTGGACTGCCTGGAACCACTCCGGGAGGTAGTACGACGAGACGGAAAGGGCACCTAGATGGCAGAAGGAGAAGATGACACTAAGCAAGATGGTGCGCCTCGTGACCAGAACACTGGGAATCATGGCCGAGTCCCCCAGACGTGACTCCCAGCCAGCGAAGAGGCCCAGCACGACGACGGACCCTGCCAAGAGTCCAATAATCGTCGCCGAGTTCCACCGGTGCGCGTTCCCACCCCACTGCAGACCGAGAATCAACATTAGAATGCTGGGGACGAAGAGGACAGACCCGACGACGGCCAAGCTGCGGATCTTCTGCATGACGCTTTTGGACTCGCCTATCCGCGGCGGCACCTTGAAGAAGAAGAACATAGCAAGCAAGGTGATGGCGCCGCCGGGCAGATTGATCCAGAAGCACCAGCGCCAGGTGACCTTCTCGGTGAAGGCGCCGCCGATGATGGGGGCGAGAATGAGGCCCAGCGCGAAGCAGCTGCTGCAAAGGCCGATGTACAACGGTCTACGCTGAGGCGAAGATATGACCAGGACGACGGTCAGGCCTCCACTGGTGACGGCGGCCGCGCCGATGCCGGAGACGGCGCGGCCAACGATGAACACTTCGCTCGAGGAAGCCCAGCCGCATATGGCGCTGCCGACGAGGAAGACGAAAAAGAAGCCTTGGTAGACCCAACTAAGGGAGAAGACGCTGGCCATCTTGCCCGCCAGAGGGGTGAGCGAGCAGACGGCCAACGTGTAAGCTGCTGGGTACCATGATATGTGCGAAGTGTTTTGGAAGTCGGAGGTGATAGACGGAATGGCCTAGGCAGAAGAAGGTCAGCTTTTCCCTCGAGAGTATGTTTGTGTACCTATTGTTGGAGTGACGAACTGTTCCGATGACATAGACATCGAGAGCCATGACAAAGGCGCCGAAGCAGACGCCAACAAGGACCATGTACAACTTGAAGCCGTGCAGCTGCGAGTCGGAGGCAAGTTTCTGGTACCTGATGTTGCCTGGGGCATCCGTCGTGGGTGGCGAGGAAGCCACCAGGCCTTCTCTCCCATCGCCATTGCCGTTTCGATCACCTGCTCCTGCTGTTGCTGTTTCCGTTGCTGCCATCTTTGAATCTGTGGCCTCAGGCTCCTGTATGAAGTGAGTGCTGAGTACTGAGTACTTGTGAAAAATCAATCTGGTGAAAAGGAAGGAGCGACGAGTGAAAAGACAGGTGCCAAAATTCGAAAATGGGAGGAGCGATGGAAAAGATATGTGTCAGGCGATGGACTTTGGTTCCGGTGACTCCCATCCCGGCCAATGTCACCCCCAGGTCACGATCCGCGCCGCAGTACGGCACAGGGATGGTAATAAGACGGGATAACTGCATGCCGTTTTGTTTATCTTTTCTCAGCTACAGAACCAACGCTGGAGGCAAAAAGGCAGGTTCCAACTCAATTCAGCCACGTTTGCAGTGTTGAACCTTCATACAGCACAGTCGGGAAAACCAGGGAAGATTTGCGAATAGCGTCAACCGACATCATCCGCGACACAAGCGCCAATCACGATTGGAGAACAAAGGGGATTGGTATCTCAAAGTAGTCGCCTACGCGGCTCCGATTTGACCGACGCACGCCGCCGCCGGACTCTGCGAAGCGGGCCGATAGCAGTCGATCCATCGAGGCGCACGGCGCCGGGGATAACCGTCGACGAACGCTGGTGAGGCCGATGCCATCAATTGGCCGCGTTCTCCACCGAATCGGACCCGGATCCGACGCGGAGGAGGTTCTGGCCGGGGCACCATCCAGATTGACGCCGGCCATGCGGAGGAAACTGCCGGTAGTTCTGTCAAGTCATTAGTTTCCAGTAAGCACGCACAAACGAATCATGCCGAAGCTAACGGCAGTTCGGGCTGGCTTGGATTCCGCGCCGCACGGAGAATATCGCAGCGGGACGAACTTCGCAACACGCACCTCCCCGCGATTGACAAACCAGACGTCTGACCTGTCAAAGAACGGGATGGACCCAAAGACATGGATTGCGTGGCATCATCACGATGCATCTCCCCTCCTCGGGGCCTCACATCCAAACCTCGGGATTTTTGGTGGGCCCAACCTCGGGACCGATTTCCACGTCTGGACTCGCGCTTACGGCCGCTCCCCTACGACCGGTTCCATGGGTTTCAGGGTCCCGACGAACAGGGCCACGGTGGGAGGGGCCGCCGTCTCGTCTTTGACCCCGAAAACATCAAGATCGGCTCGGGTCTCTTTTACGACCCGAATCTACCGAGATGTCGTGCGGGACACCACCTCCACCGCCGTCCAATGTCGTGCGTTGCGCGTTGCGCCGCTTGATCTTGCCATGTTACTAAAGGCATGCGCATCGCCATGACTTCAGATTGTTGGAACCTGTACTCGTCACTCATTCTGAATCAACACCAAAACCACCATCACCACCACCTCATCCGCCACCGCACTCCTACTATCCTACCCCATTGAGACCACACAGAGATGGGCTTCAAAGTCGTCATCGCCGGCGGCAGCGTGGCGGGCCTGTCACTGGCCAACATGCTCGAGAAGTTCGACATCGACTACGTCCTCCTCGAAGCCTACCCCGAGATCGCCCCCCAGGTCGGCGCCAGCATTGGTCTCCTGTCCAATGGCTTCCGCATCCTCGACCAGATTGGCTGCTACGAGCCCATCCGCGACATCTCAAACGAGTTCTACCTCAAGTCTAGCATCCGCGGGCCCAACGGCAAGGCCACCGCAGAGAACTCGACTGCGAACGTACACCACCTGGAGCACACGTATGTTGCCCATAGTGGTGTTACCTACAACGTGACCTTAATGCTGACGACGAGACAGGCTCGGATACCCCTCCATCTTCATCGACAGGCAGATGCTGCTGCAGGTCCTCTACGACAACCTAAAGTACAAGGACAGGGTTCTCACCAAGAAGAGGGTATCGCGTGTCGACCTTGTCAAGGGCGGCGTCCAAGTCCACACCGATGATGGATCCGTCTTCGAGGGAGACATCATCGTTGGCGCAGATGGCATTCACAGTGCGGTAAGGTCCGAGATGTGGCGCCTCGGCCATGAGCAATCACCAGGCTATTTCCCTCCCGACGAGGAATCCCGTGAGTCTGACCACCAGCTTGACCTACCCGGCCTTCATCCGCTGACTGCTCCCTCGCAGGCGTCCCTGTCGACACCAAGTGCATTTTTGGCATCTCGAAGCGCCCGGCTGGCCTTCCTGACCGCAGCCAACAGATGGTCCACCACGCCGGCCGAAGTTACCTCATCGTCCACGCCCCCGGAAACCGCACCTACTGGTTCCTGTTCAAGGGAACCGAGAAGACGCTGCACGGCAAGGAGATTCCGCGCTACACGAAGGATGACCTGGAGAAGCTGGCTAGAGAGCACCTCGACGACAACGTCTACGACGACGTGACCTTTGGCACCATCTACAAGAACCGCATCATGTCGACGCTCGTACCCTTGGAGGAGTACGTCTTTGACAAGTGGCACTACAAGAGAGTCATCACCATTGGCGACGCCAGCCACAAGGTAAGCAGTGCGCTCACATCCGGGATGAGCGAGCTGAGGCTAACCAACGTGTGACAGATCGACCCCATCTCCGGCCAAGGCGGCAACGGCGCCATCGAGGCCGCCGCCCTGCTCGTCAACGCCCTCGCCGACATGCTTGAGAAGAACCCCAAGAACCCGACCGAGGCTGAGGTTATCAATGCCCTGTCCGAGGTCCACGAGAACCGCCACGCCCGGGCCAAGGCCCTGGTGAGCCAGGCCCACCAGCTGCAGATGATTCTGACCGGCCGCTCGCCCGTCTCGAAGCTCGTGACCAGGTTCCTGATGCCCATCCTCGGCGACGACGCCTTCCTCAAGGTCGCCGTCCCCATCGCCGCCGCCAGCCACCGCATCGAGAGGTTCCCCGTACCCAAGAGGCTTCGTATCGTTCCCTTCGACGACGAGCTCCCCGCCCGGCCCATCGAGAACAAACTGGCCTCGTGGGCGCCGTGGTTGCTGTCGGTCGGATCGCTGGGCGTCTTGCTGTACCACACGGCGCAGCCGGGAAGCTTGCAGAACATCTCCCACTCGTTCAACGCCCTGCAGGGACTCCTCCAAGAAGCGACGACTGGCGTCGCAACTGGAGGGCTGGTCGGACTGGGAGCCGCTGCTGCGGAAAGTACCGTCGAGACGATCCGCCTCCGCGCAAACCTCTTCTCTACTCTCGCCATCTGGTTTGCCGAGGGCAGCCGACAGGGTAACCGGCTAGCGGTCCTACCTTGGTAAGCTACTCTATGTTGTGAAACGCTTCAAAACGACCCTGATTGCTGACCTTAAGCAGGCCCGCCACTTGCGCAATTGCGTACTCCCTCTTTGGCGCCAAGGCCCTCCTTCCCTCCCTGGGCCTGTCCACCATTCTGATGGGATCCAACAACATCATGGGAAGACACGTCCGCACCGACGTCGCAAGATCGATTCTCCCCTCTCTCATCGCAGGCTACACCATTCCTACCGTCCTCGCGTCCCTGCCGATCCAGAACCCCGTCCTTCGCCAGGCCGTCGACGTCGCGGCAACCCTAGCCCCCGTCGTCAGCACCGCCCTTCTCAAGGTCTTCCCTTCCGCCATCCAGGCCGTCAGAAACCTCATCAGCCCGCCTCCCGCGAAGGAGCTCGCGGACGAGGAGAAGGACCAGTTCAAGGACATTTACCAGAAGAAGGACGTCGCGCCGCTCAAGCGCACCTACGCCTTCGCCGCCGGCGTCTGCGCCGTCGTGCATGTTGCCAGCGCCATCTACGCTGGCTTCGAGGCCCCGGGATCTCTCGGAGGCGGCAGTGACATTTACGGCCTGGCTTCCGTTGTCCTGTCCTCCTGGCTGACCTGGGATATGCGCGCCCGGGGCTTCTTGACGACGAAGAACTCGCTGCTCGGCGGTCTGGCCTCCGCGGCGGGAAGCCTGCTCCTCGGCCCTGGCGCTGGTTTGTCTGCCTTCTTTTACTGGCGCGAGCACGTCATCTCCGGTCTGGGCGACTGGTTCTGAGACGACGATGTTGCATTTCTCAGTTTTTCTTCCTGGATTTTGTATAATTTGAACATCTGTACCTTGAAGCATCTTTCTTTTGTCATTGGGGGAACGATATGCATACCGACTAGACTAGCCATTTTCCTTTGATTATTTTTGCAACACATCTCCTTTTTCGAGGTTGTCATACAGAGCTTGTTAAACTGGGAGACTTTGTCTTTCGAAATAGACAATGAATTGTTTTGAGATTTATTTGATTTGAATCAGCAGTGAGCAAAGGATGTCCTGATTCAATTTTGTTTGGTCGCTTTGAATACCCACGGATCGTTCCGGCCATCTGTTTTCGCATGCAAGAGTGCTTCCCACCGCCATCCCATCCCAACGCTCCGAGCGTCTAGGCTGCCGCCGTGACCGTAGGGTTCTCACCCTCCCGTGGCTTGCGGCCCACGATGCAGTACCTGTAGTCGTCAACATCAAGCACGCCAGCTACATTTGGGGCTACTCACGAATGCCAGTATGCGTGGATATTCCGATCCTTCAAATCCCTCCTAACATCAATCAAAAAGACCTCGACCTGAGCCCTCGTCCACCCATGCGCTCTGGTAAGCGGCGCCATGCTGAACCCTTCCAATCCGGAAAGCATGTTCTCGCTCTGCCAGGCGCCGAGCCACTTCCACTTGGCATCGCGCGGCCACTCGTTGGAGGGCCACTTGAACACCTTCATGCCCACGTCCACGAACCCTACTTGTTTCAAAAGATCGACCAGGGTTGGGATTTGTATGTAGGGACGGTTGAATTTGACGGAGGCGGAGACTAGGAGGTCCGCCCAGCGCATGAGGGCGGATGACGGGGTTAGGGTTGAGTCGTCGGAGCGGGGGAGGAGGTCTATTTCTTGGAGTTCTAGGTGGCCTCCTGGTTCGAGGTTGCTTTTTGAGAGTTAGTTTTGGTTTGAGAAAGGTTGGGAAGGAAAGGGAAGAAGGGGGGGTTACTCGTAGCTTCTGCGCAGGTAGAGCGGCCAGTCGCTTATGCTGGAGGTCATTATGCGGCTGTGGATGTATTCGAAGGGTTCTGTGTGTGTCCACTCCTCTTCGACGTCGTCGATTTCGAAGTGCACGTTTGGGGGGACGCTATAATTCGGTCAGCTCTCTGGAAACATTCTCAGCGTGGAGGATGAGCAGACTAACAAGCCCGGTTGGATTGCCGACAGGTCGTTGCCGATGACCTACGAGCAACTTCTCGTCAGAACACTTCTCTGACTGATGTGTCATGGAGAACAACCTACAGTGGCCTCGGGATGCTCGTCCCCGAAATTAAGAGCCCAAATCCCCGTGCCCGTGCCGACGTCGAGAACGCGGCCGACGGTGGTGCCCTCGGCGCAGGGAGGGGCGACGCCGAGTCTGTCGTCAAGGGCGTGGAGCCACATCTGGTGTTGCATGTCTGCACTCATAAGCATCGTCAGAATCCAACAGCTAGAGACGTTGCATTGATATCTAGACACGTACCTAATCTGTCGTTTTCACGCTCGTCGTTTGGGAGGTTGTATTCTGCCGACTTGGGATCAACACAGCCCTCACAGTAATGCCGGTTCAGGTGGATGGTATGCGTACTTCCGTCTTTGTACCGGTGGTACGTCCTCCCGTTCTCTTCGCGGTAGTCGAGGAGGGAGTTGCGCATGGAGGTGCTGGATGAGGCGACGCTCTTTGCGAGAACTCGTCAGCGAGAGAATCGGAGAGCGGGTAGGGAGCTCACACTGCTTGTCACCGACCGACCGTCGTCGACCTAGAACCTCATTCAGCATGCCATCCGGGGCCATGTCACACAGACTCCAACTCGGAAGCTCACCTCATCGTCGACGACGAGGACCTGCTCCTCCGATTCTTCGCGAGACATCGTTGTATCGTTCCGCTTTCTTCGTACTGTGTTGTTCGGTATCTTTGGCAAGAGAGGGGTATTACGGGTGGGTGAAAAGAGGATGCAGAATCTCGCCGACCTTTATGTGTGATCGGGGATAGATTCCGAAAAGAATAGAACCCCTCTTCTTGGCTGCGAGGTGCAGGCCGCCGTGCCACCGGGCCGCACCAACGTGCATGCAAGAGCTGTGGAGATTGATGTCCCTCCACACGCAGATCGTGGAATGATGAATCGCTTGCCTGTTTTAATGGCTTGGTATTGATGACGCAGCTGCTGCTTCGGATTTCGGCTTGGGGAGGGATTGAACAATCCCTCTCCCGCGGTCACGCATGGACGTACGTAGTTCAAGGCTTGTTCACCATTGTGGCCCAGGGGGGGTTGGTAGTATTGGTTGCCCGAGGATTCCCACTCGAGTCTTCTCGCAGGAAACGCAATGCGAAGCATGGTCTGCAATACGCCCCTCGCAATGTCCAGTCTCAGGACTCCCCCGAGGAGTTCTGCTTCTCCGGCTTCCGACCAACGACGCAATACCTAGTTTTTCCACGTCAGCGATGATGTCTTTGAGAGCGGGCTTACTCGGAGACTTACGTCGGCCAGTACGCATGAATCCTCCTATCATTAATATCCCTCCTCACCCCAACAAGCAAAACATCAACCTCCTCCCTACTCCACCCGTGCGCGCGCGTGACCGGGCCCATGGTGAACGCCTCCAGCCCAGCCGCCATGTTTTCATTCGACCACATTCCTATCTCTTTGTAACGCGCGTCCTTGGGCCAGCTATTCGTCGGCCACTTGTAGACGTCCAACGTCACATCCTCGAAGCCAATCTCGACAAGTATTTGCTTGAGGGAGAGTATCTCGACGTACGGCCGGCCTAGCTCGTGCATCGCGTCGTACAGCAGGTTAGTCCACTTCATCAGGGGGGCGTCGGGCTTGAGCGTGCCGTCGTCGGAGCGGATGAAGAGGTCTATGTCCTGGACTTCGACGTACCCGCCGGGGTTGAGGTTGCTATGGCGTGGGTCACGGAAGGTTAGAGCTGTATTAGAAAGACAAAGAACTTGTTCGAGTGTTCAAGGAGGAGGACAGAAATTTGGCGAGGGCACTCACTCGAAGCAGTTCTGCAAATAGACCCTCCAGTCCGCTATGCTGCCCGACATCATACGGCTGTGGATGTAGTCGAACGGCCGCGAGAAGATCCATTCGTCCTCCAGATCGTCGACTTCGAATGTCACGTTAGGAGGGACACTAGAAAGCGAATGGTAAGCACTACAGCCATAAGAGGGGCAACAACGGAAGGCGTACAAGCCGGGCATGATGGCGGAGAGGTCGTTCCCGAGGACCTTGAGGAAGATGTTAGATCAGATAGAGCAGGGCAAGAATGGGTAGGTTTTGCACCTCTGCTTCCGGGTGCTCGTCCCCAAAGTTGAGAGCCCATATCCCGGTCCCCGTACCGACGTCCAGGACCCGGCCGATCTTTGCGCCCTTCTTACACGGAGGCGCCACGCCCAGCCGATCGTCGATGGTGAGCAGCCATAATTGGTGCGTGAGATCTGCAGTATCTTAGCGTCGGGAATATTCAAAGGACGAGATGCAATCACCAAGCCTATCCTGCTCCCTCTCGTCATTCGGTATGGCATATTCTGGCAAACGTGTCAGAGACTGAAGACCACAAGAGAGGAATAGATGGCGTAGCATACTGCCGTCTTTGTAGCGATGGTAGGTCCTGCCGTTTTCCACGCGGTAGTCTAGCAGGGAAGATCGCAGACTTGTGCGCGACGAGGCAATGCTCTATCCTCCGGCCCACCCCTTGATTAGCGATGGTTCACGACTCTACGGACTTGAGAGGAGGGGGAATGCGAAAGATCGATGAGCTTACGCTTCCAGTCTCCGACTGGGTATCATCGTCGTCGACATCGATCACGACCTCGGCGCTGTCTTGCTGCATGATGATCGGGGTTGGTGAAAGCAATAGGGCGAAGGGAGAATTGGGACAGAATGCGCGAAATCCGAGTGACAATGTTAAGCCAGGTGGTCGGTGGTCGCAGATGAAGAAAAAGGAGATATGTGCACTGCGGTGAACGGGTTTGAGACGGGTTGGAGCGCGGTGAAATGGATGCGACCCCCCTCTTCTTGGCCACCTCCAATTGCTAGAAGATCAGGCTCGGCACCGCTTGAAAATTGGACCTCAGATGTCCCTCGCGCGAATGATGATGGAGCACTCATTGACAGGGTCCAGTTTGCTTTGCATCCCCCTGCCTTCCTGCGGCCCATAGGGTTGTTGGTATGCGCCGTCACAGGCATGGTTCGGGCATGAAGCCCGCTCCCGTACTTGATCGGAATTGCCCCGGAGAAGCTTCCTCACCTCACAGGTACATTCATCTTCTAGAAGCCGTTACATCAAATGTCGAGACCGCTGGGTGTCTTCATGGTGGCCTGCAAGGTCCAGAATCATGCCATTTCCATTTTCCTAAGCCGCACTCTTTTCATATCTCGCTTCACGAAGATGTATGTCCACCTCCTTAGACATTACCAGCAGCACCCATGGCCTCCAGGATGTGCCTCGCAGCCACATCTCGTCCTTCTTCTCCCCGCGCCCGCAAGTCCGATATATCTTTCGCCCTGGTCCGGATACTTTCCGCCTCAGGCCCGATAAGAACGCGTAACAACGCAGCACCAAACTCCTTCGCCTCGACGCTGGGCGCGGACCGGCGGCTGCCCCATCTCCCGATACCCAGGTATTCAGCGCGGTGGGCGAAGTCGTAGGTATCAGCCCAGACGGACAAAACGATCTGGGGAACGCCGGCGCTGTTCGAACAGTCAGTCAGTCATTCATCTTCACGTGGCTCTGAAAAGGGGGAAGAAGATCGGGGTCTTCACCACAACGCCTCCCAGTATGAGTTCGCCCCGCCGTGGTTGACGGAGCACACGACATTCCCAGTCTGCAGCACCGCGTACGGCTCCGCCTTCACCCATCCCATCACCCTCACGGCGTCCGCGTCAAAGTCCGCGCGAAGAATCTCCTCAATCCGGCAGCCCTTCTCGTGGACCTCGTAAGCATCACCGCCATGGCTCCGCTTCAGCTTCCACAAGAACTGCAAACTCCCCTCCTTACCCGACCGTTTCCACGCCCTCCGGACCGCCGCCACGGCCGTCGCCATCTCGACGGCCTGGTCCTCGGTCGTATACGACAGACTGCCGAGGTTAATAAGCACCGTCGGCCCGCGGGCGAGCCAGTTGTGCAGCTCCGGGTCCACATCGCCGACGGATGCCACCGACTTCACGATTGGTCCGCAGGGAATAACGTTCTCCGGAATGTACTTCAGAGGAAAGTCGAGATCGGGGCTGCTGGCAACGAGCATCTTGAGGTCTTTGGGCGGCGCGGTGATCAGCTCGCCCTGGTCGAAGATTCGGGCGCCTGTCTGCTCGGTGAGGTGTTTCCGAGTCTCGCGGGCTCTGCCGTCGAAAACCATGAAGAAGACGAAGACGAAGATGTAGAAGATGTTCAGGGGGACGAGGTACCACGGGACCGGGAAAGGGAATGCTGTCCCGACGCTGGAAGAATGTCAGAAACGTGTTTGCTAGTAACTTCCCCAGATGGAGCTCACCAGGGATATTTCCAAAGCAAGGCTGCCCAGGGCTGCAGCGGAGCAGCAAACTCCTTGAGCGTATTCGGCGACAAAATCACAAACTTCACCCCCATCTGCCGCACCACCGTCAACCCGGGCGTGAAGAGGTTATCCACGACAGCCAAATCCGGCCGCACCTCCTCCACGATCCGCCGGACCTCGCGGCAGTTGCGTACCAGCTGGGCGCCCGTGTACGGCATCGACGCCCTGCTGAGGATCGAGAGGATCGTCGGCCGCGTGCGGAGCGTAGGCGCCATCTCCAGCAGGCGCGAGACCCCGACGTCGGGGTTCTCGAACCACGCTTCGAGGCTGCTCATGCCGTCAATCTCGTGGAATTGAATCGGCGTCGCGTCAGGGTTGTCGTGCGCGATCGCGGCGGCGGTTTCTGCCACCGCGGGCTTGATTGCCTTGAAGGAGGCGACGTGGATCTCGACGGTCGGGTCTGACTCTAGGATGGAGCGCGCGGTGGCTAGGAAGACGTTGGCCTGGCCATATTCGGAGTTCGTGAGCATGAGAATCTTGCGGACTGGAGGCATCTTGGGCGTCGAGCAGAGCTGCAGTAAGAGTCAGTTGAAAAGGGGGAGCCCTCGATTGAACGTGTCGAGACATGGTTTTCTACTAAACCTCTGCGGTCCTGTAAGCTCGAGTCGGTCGGACTGCCCGCGCCCGGCTGAGGTGTCGAGGAGCATTGGCGGGGTTGGAAGGTTCCATCGAAGGATCGCAGCCGCCGGGCCGCTGCGGATAGAAAGAGGCGGCTCCTTCGACCGTGTTTCCGAGATTCGGTGGAAGCTGATGGTGATATGCAGCCAAGCGCTGACGTTCGCGTACCCAAGTGCCTTCCGCGCCTACTGACAACTGCGGTTCCACTTATGTCAGCGTCACACCGAGGATGCAAGGAAGGAACGCGTTTAACGGTCGGCGGATAACGGGTGTTTGGCATATGTTCATGGCGTCGGGAGTTGTATCAAAAACATGAAGATTTAACATGGGAATCAAAAGTTGCAAGGCTACTTCAGCAGCGATCGAAGTATACGGGGGTCGTCCTGGAAGCCGGCAAAGTGAAGACTTCCGGCCCCGGTGACATGACAAGCGAACCGTTATTCCCTACCTACCTTAGGTAGGTAACAAACACCCCTTGAAAAAAAAAGGGCAAAAGCTCAGATTCGAACTTACGAGGTCCGAATCCTACGAAACCCACCTGCCGAAGCGCAGATTTCACCCAATGAATTTCAGCTGTACCGCTAGGCCATTGGAAACCGGTAGTGGACACACCTACCCAGGAAGGGGGGGCCCAGTTGCCTCCTCCCAAAGTTACCCGGCCTATAAAGGCAGGTGTTTGGATAGGCACCCAGGTAGTAGGTGTACTAGGTAGTAAGAATGTCACGGATTCGTAGTCTATACTACCTCGATACACTACATGCAGCTAGAAGATATTCTGTCTCTTACTACATAAGCCAGGAACAGTAGAAAATACATAACCAGTTCTTTAACGACCGCCTATAAACAGTTTCTGTTCTCTTTTCAAAAGCAAAAAGAAGAAAAAAATGCAAAAGCTCAGATTCGAACTTACGAGGTTTGAATCATACGAAATCGCAGCTGGAAATCGCAGCTGGAAGGTAAGCACTGATTTCACCCATTGATTTTAGTTGCACCGCTAGGCCATGGAACCGGGAGCTTGCTATCTCTCTCGGGAGAGAGGTGACGGTGCTGCCTTCTTGCCAAAGTTTCTCTGCCTATGGAGGCAGGTACCGAGCATCTGGGTTGATGATGTCTCAAGGAGGACCCACCAACTCACGTGATGCCCACTCACACTGTAAAGCGTACCTAGGCAGCACCCGCTGGTGTACTTGCTGCCCGAGGCCGGATGATTCCTGGAATTTGAGAGAGGTGCCTTCTCCCTTAGGTATCCCCCTGGCAACCAGTACCTACCTAGGTATGTGCTATTTTGACATGCGGTAGGCCTTGATAATTCTCAACGTCGTTCCAAGCCAGGCAGGGTACGTGCCTAAATGGCTGGGCCCGAAAATTCTCAGCATCCCGAATGGTGGCTAGAGGTCAGCTGGAAGGAAGCTTTGCTCCCCTGGAGTCAGGACAAGGATTGAGGGGCCCAATCGTTCACAGAGATAAATCGTCCAACACCATGGAACTCCAAGTGGTCAAGGGGTAGGTAATGCCTTCTGCTGGCAAGGGGACGGCCCGGGCCCGGGTCCAGTTCAGTACACCTCCGTGGGTACCTACTTACATACACCACCAAGGTGCTTGGTACGGGGTCTGCAGAATACCCGGCCTGTCTCTAACCTGACTCCTCACAACGAGCCTTTTCATTACTGCCACAGGGCGAAGAACGTAAATATACTAAATTTGCTGCAGACTGCTTGGTGTCTTAATTCTAACAATACAGGGACACAGAGGCAAAGGCGTAATCTTCGGGCGCTAGAGATGGAGCGAAGTCGCTTATGGAACCTACTCACATGTGTACGTACCTCGCCGCTGGACAGAGCTTCAGCTATCACAGCAATTCCACCGTTGGCCAACGAGAAGAACAAAACAAACAAAAGGACCATCACGATGACGAATTGCAAGTTTATGGAACAAACAAACAGCAAATCGAGAGTCTGCACCCCCATCGACAGTTTCGCTGCCGCCTCGGACAACCGCCCCACAAAAACCCGGACCTCGGACTTCTTGGCAATGCCGAGGTGGGTTCGACTACCGGGGGACGTTACGGAAACGGCAAGGAATTCGGGGGCGGGAGGGCATCGAGAGACACCAGGGGATTCAGCACGAACGATTTTGCGACCTCATCGTTTCGTGCCTTGACGACGATACCTGATGTCTTGTGTTGCTCAGGTCTCTTGTACCTAATTGCTAGTTATTCTTCAGATAGGGGTCCTATTGGAGACCCTGTTGGTGAGCAAACAACCAATAGCAACATATCCCGAAAGTGTCTGTTCTCGGCCGAGAACGGCTGGCTTTTCGTCTCTACACTACTCTATGCTAGGGTACGGAGTATTCTTTCTCTACAACCCAAAATGGGATGGTGTCCTGCTGCAGGCACGTCTAAACAAGCGTGGTGTCAGCTGAGACACGTGGAACGATGAATCATAGACTTTCAGCCGTTAGCTGCTAACCGAAGATCACCACGCAGCCATTGGACGCAGCAATCTCGATGAGTGGAATACCTCGTGTCTGATAGGTCCAGCTCCTCCTCCTATTCCCGTCTACCCTTGAAGGTCAGGCTTTGACGTGTGGTCCGGATTAAGTTGCGGCTTCGCTAGCATGGGTTTTAACAGAGACGGGATGGAGACCGATGTTTGATGGCGCATGTGAAAATAACTACACGTAGGCCCGACCACTCGGTGGCCCCACCAAACCCACGCGTCAAAGGGATGAACAGCCAACGAAAGGTTTGGTTTTGACGTGCCCGTTCCCAAACCCTGTTTTTCGATCTGCGGTTTGGTATCCTCCCTGACGGGATCGTCCAGTCATTGGCGTGTCTTGGACCCCGGTCCCAGCTTTGACAAGCAGCCATCCCCCTTCATAATAAGAGCACAGCAAGTCTCAATGGTCATTGTTTATATATCGAAGCTCTTACCACAGCACCAAGATCCCCGAGTCCTTGTTTCCGTCAGGAAAGCATCACATCACCGCTTTTAGGCGACGAGCACTAGAACATCACAATAATGAGCTCACAAAGAGGTAAACAGCGATTCGCTGTCTTCGAATCTCGACAGTGAGACTGACCATCTCAAAGGCAGCTTCGGCCACACCGACCCCAACTTCCCCCCTCCGACGGGCGAATGGGACACCCCCGTAATCATCTACGGCTACACCCCGTCCTTCCCCCTCGCCGCCCTCGCCGCGGCCCTGTTCTTCGTTCTCTTCGTCCTGCACGCCTGGCACGTCGTCCGCCTCCGGACCTGGTACTTCGTCACCTTCCCCGTCGGCCTGCTCTTCGAGGTCGTCGGCTACGTCGCCCGCTCCCTCTCCGCCAAGAAGAACCCCTACAACCTGATCTACTTCATCCTCAACTACTTCTTCATCGTCACCGCGCCCGTCTTCCTCGCCGCGGGCGTGTACACGATTCTGTCCGCGCTCATAAACCGTCTCGGCCGGAACTTCTCGCCTCTTCCGCCAAGGGTTGTGCTGTGGTTCTTCGTCACGTCTGATGTCGTCGCGACGCTCGCGCAGGTCTCGGGCGCGGCGCTGATTGGCGTGAAGCAGTCCCGCCGCGAGGATCCCACGTCCGCGAATAACATCCTCCTCGGCGGGTTGGCGTACCAGGTCTTCTCGATGGGATGCTTCATCATCGTCACAACCGTCTTTCTCATCCGTGCTAGGAAGCTGGTGGCAGAGAACCGACTGACGGCTTTTGTTGCTGCCTTTTCCGCCGCGACGTTGCTCGTCTACCTGCGCACGTGCTTCCGACTCGCGGAGACGGCCGAGGGGCTCGGCGGAAAGCTGTACTCTAACGAGGTGTTCTTCGGGGTGCTCGAGTTTGCGCCCGTCGCCCTGGCTGTGATCCTGTTTGCTGTGTGGCACCCCGGCCGGTGCGTTGGGAGGACCGTGTCGGGAGGGCTGGGGGCGGGCGACGTCGAGAAGACGAGGATTAGGAGCAACGAGTCGGTTCAGAAATAGAGAGGAAAGAAGGCATCAACCAGAAAGAAGAAGACAAACCAAAAAAAAAGAAAAAGAAAATCATCTACACTACAACTATGAACTCCAGACTCCAAGTGACTTTGGATATATCCCTAACAGAACTCCACCACAGATCCAAAATAGAACAAGATCAAGTAGACGATTCCCCCAAGGTCAAATCCTCCAAGCCCATGAACGCGTCCGGATCGGCTATCTCGTTCCAGATCGCGGCGTTCTCCTTGTCGATCAACTCCCACAGCTGCTTCTCCGAATTGGTCCGCGCGACCTCCCTCGCCGGCGCCCCGTACCCCTCGAACCCGGGCACCTCCTCCACGGGCCTGCCCCTCTCGCCCTGGGTCAGGAACCTCCGGCGCGCGAGGGTCGTCCACCGCAAGAGGTCGCGCACTTCCATACCCTGCGCCAGCCTCAGCTCCATCTTCTCACGCGCGCCCCCGGCCCCGGCGGCGCCAGGGTTCCCGTTGTTGTACTTCATCACGACCCCCCTCATCTCCACGGCCACCAGCGCGTACCCGCCCTCGACCTGGTCCACGTCGCGGCAGCCGTGGTGGCGCCGCAGAAAATCCTTCCGCGTGCGGAACGCGAGCAGCAGGAACCGCACGAGCCACTGGAGCGCGGCGTACAGGCTGCTCTCCCCCGCGGCGGGGAAGAACTCCTCCACGCCGGCGAGCACTAAGCCCGCCCTGCGGAACCGCACGGCGTCGAGCTCCGTGCCGAAGGCGTAGCCCTGGAGGTTGAGCAGCAAGCGGCGGAGCGGGTGTTTGATGCAGCCCCCCTGGGGGTCGTTGTTGTTGCCGCCGTCCTGCTTCGGGACGCCGCCGTCCTTTGCCAGGAGCATCTGCTCGAGCGCGTGGGCGAGCTTGGCGTTCTGGTTCATGATGATTTGCCTTTCCGAGGGCTTCTTTGGCGGCTTCGTCTTCTGGATGCCGGCGCTTCTGGCGGCCTTGAAGCCCGCCTTCCTCTCGGCGCGACGGTCCCTGGAATTCGCCAAGGCGCCCGAGCCGCCGATCGAGGGCGGTTCGCTCGCGGCTCTCGTGTTCTGTTGGGGGACGCCCGGGGTTCCTTCATTTGAGGAGCTGGGCCTGAGGTTGAAATTGTAGGGATAGCTTTCCCTCGACGGGCCCTCGCTGGGAGCGTCCGGCATCAACGTTGACATGCTACGAGGTTCTGCTACGGCCGGGGTAGCGCTGTCGTCGTCTAACCTAGGAACCTGGTCATCGTCGATCTGCATGATGCTTTCATAGTCGAGGCCGCTGTCTATCATGGCCAGGTCGCCATCTGGGGCAGGACCCGTGCCTGAGCCGAAGGGCGTGTGATTCCAATCCATTTCGTCTCTGACTAAACGTCAACAAAAGATACCGGTGGGGACGAGAGAGGAAATCGGGGTTTACTCTAACGTACTCGAGAGATTGCAAAGATGGATATTCTTCAAGGAAGTTAGAAGTGATGTTCCGGCCGAAATAAGGGGCCGTTGACAATGGTTTTGTGTCTCTGACCGAGGTGTGTATGGCGGTCGATTTTTGAGATGAAAGACTTGAATGCTTTCTAGGTGACATGTTCATCTAATACCGAATTTTCTACGTAAAAGCTTTCTACCAAGGCCATTGCATAGTAGCCACGGGCTCTCCCGCGCCCTTGGAGAAGACGACGGAAGTGGAAGAAAAAATATAATTATGCTTCGTACCCGCAGGGCTGACGGGTCTTGTGGGGCTACGTGGATTGATGCTGTATCAACGGCCAGTCCTAACGGAATGTAGCGTACCGCTCAGTAGGCTGGAGATAGTGACGACTTGCGTGAAAAGTTGAAAAAGCGCCTTGAGAAAATTCTGCTTCGAAAGGGGGGGCGGTGGTCAACTGTATCTCGAGAGGCGTCTTGGTGGCGAAGAAACTAGCAGCAGCGTTTGGAATAATTAAATGAAAAAAAAGTCCTAGTGAAGGAGCTCTTCTTAAGTATCAATAAACCTAGAGTCAGCCATGCCCCTGCCATCTCTTTTACCGTCTCCTTCCTGTATCTCGGCAAGCGCAATAGTTTCATTTGTATCCGTGACCCCAAACAGTTCCTCTGTCTCCAACAATGTGTCGTAGCCAAAAGAGCTCATGCATCAATATGATCCTGCTCGCCATAGCCGACCCCATGTACCGAGCCAACACAGTCAGGCTGTCCGTTGCAGAAATGAAAACCAAGCTAGAGAACAACATACTCCCGTATATGACGTGACAGGTCCCCAGCAGAGACGTGAAATATGAAAGAGCCATTGACAGGTACGTGTCTTCATCCTTAATCTCTGCTTTGTTCCAAACATGGTGATCAAGAGGCCGGAATTGCTGCCACAATATCTCCTGGATGTATTCAAGTCGCGTGCCAGAGGTGATGCGTGTTCGAGCCCACAAGCTGAAAGCTGCGCTAAGGTGAATAGCAACACCGATGATACTCCAAAGAAACTCCAGATAGGTTAGTTGGGGGGCGAGCATGCTCACAACCATGACACCCAACTGATTGGAAAGAGTGTACGTGTTGACAATTATGGCCACGGCGAAAAGGTATTCGATAACCAGAACTGCCTTTCTCGATGCCTTGGACGCTAGTGTAGCTCGTAACCGGTAGCGTCGGGGCTTGACCAGTTTCATCGGCTTGACGTATTCGAACGATCGGATGGGAAAGATGGCGGGCGATCCGGCCGCCAGCATGAGGGAAAGCAAAGGCCTCTGGCCAATAACGCACAGCGTCGAAGTCTCTTCCACGCTGTTTCCAACCATGGCAAGGATCGTTGGCATGAGACCTAGGACGACGGCAGCGGCTGCCATGTTGCTCAAGATGTAATCCGACGTGTGGCCCAGGATGCAGTTTGCTACCGGCTGAGCGAGTCTGTTCGTGTTGCCTCCTCCGGTGAACCAGTCGATGGGAGCATCTTTCTTCGGAACCGTCAAGTATTTCTCGTACTCGGTGGAGCAGTTGCCCTCCATGATCGCCTCGAAGGTAGGTCCGAATTCCTGGTACCATGTTTTGAATTGGTCTTTGCTATCTGCTGCGACCACGCATGACCGGAACAGGAGGACAGCAATCAAAAACAAAACAAAAGCTCGAGGCATCTTCAAGGTCGACAAGAGGCAATGCGGTAGTTCCTTTAGAAGCGAAAATAGAAATTCTTGAAGTTTCGGAGGAGCTTCTAATCTGGAACGGAAACGACGGCTGAAAGGAAGCGCGGCGGAAACTTCATTAACGTTGGAGCGTGCTGGGGATCTTACTCCCAATATACAAGAGCCTCAAACAGCGCCGTGGGAGCATATCGGACAACGGTAATGGTACATAAACATTGAGCCCAGTGCTAAGCACTGTATTGGCATCTCAGTGGCTCAAGCAACGAAATACGTTGCATAAAGCTGTATGGGAATAGAAACTTTGGGCGCTCTCCTTTTCTACCTAGGAAACATCCATAACGCCGTGTGGTAGGACAGCAGAACAGGGTGAGGGTCTTTCAGCAAATGAGAGGCCTCGGGAGGCAGTCAATTTTGCTCTCCAGGAGCAGATGGCGTAATCATACACGGCCTTTCGGACAGCGTGATCACTTGACAAGGCTCTAGAGCCGAGAGGCACCAAGAAAGGGAATCAAAACCTAGGAGGCTAAACAACTGAAGCCAATATCACTGCAGCATCGCTGATTAGTGGAGCGATCTCAGCCCAGCCGGTCTGGATTCATCGCGTCGAAACCTCCAGCTGGTGGACGGGACGGGAACCAGGCTCCTGAGATAGGTATGGCGAGTCTTCGTCGCACTACAAGCTGGAAGGCTCTCCTATTCAAAACACACTCACTCATCAGCAGTTGGAACCGACTCGTTTACTGAACTACCAAGTTGGACGTTCATCAGGCTGTCAAGCAACAACCCAATGGCCTCCGCCGTCAGCTGGATTTCCGGGCGGCTTGACTACCTGGATTCCTCTCCCTCTCGCGCCAGAATCTGTCTCCTCACACCTACATCTGCAAATTCTTCTCAACTGTGTGTCCTGGTCGTAGAATTTTGATTGTTCTTGAGCTTGCTGCTTTGAGGACAGATGAGTCGTTTTTCGCCGCCCGTACACACCCGAAGCCGTCTTTCCGACATCGAAGCCCTATCCGAAACCTCCTTGCGGTTGTTGCTCCTAGGAGCCTCAGATTGACCGAAGTTATGGTCTGTTTGAGATTTCTCACCTGCTCCTGGCGAATTCTCTTGATTCTTCCGCTGGCCGGCGCACACCCCTCCCCAACCGGTAGTCATCCGCACGACACAGCGTTTGCATCTCGCGAGATCTCAAGACCCGTGCCGGGTTATGTGACCAACCATGGTAGGAAAACATTTCAATCAACATCAACACCAGCTTTCTCGAATGTCTTGACCGAGTACAACGCCGATTCTAATCCGCTCCACAACAGCGCCGCTAGTGTGGCTGCATTCCGATGACCCCTTCCGACCGGCAGACATACTCGAGCATGTCCGCCATACCACGCCGATGGTACATATGGAGCCCGTGAGGGGCCTGCCGCAGCTTGATCTCGACAATCTGGCGATACTGAACGAATATTGGGATAACAACCCCGTCGCGCTGACTGCAAACGGCGACATTACCAAGCTCCCCGCCTGGTTGTTCGGGGAGACGCCAGACGAGTCAGGCAAGCTTCATAATGCCACCTCCTGTGTTGTCATCACCGTCGACAGGGGGTCGGGAGACCTGGATGCCTTCTACTTCTACTTCTACTCGTACGACCAAGGCGCAAACATCACGCAGGTTCTACCACCTATGAACGGGTTGATAGAGGACACAGAGCATGGCATGCACTTTGGCGATCACGTTGGTGACTGGTGAGCTTCATCTCCATCTTTCGGTCCATCTCTTCTTGTTAGCGTTCACTGACCACCTCTGCATAGGGAGCACAACATGATTCGATTTCACGACGGGAAACCTACCGGGATATACTACAGCCAGCACTCGTCAGGCTCCGCCTACGAGTGGGATGACGAGGCTTTGTCGGTGGAGAATGGCCGTGTATGAGCTTCCCTGTGTTGAGTGGGCGTTGCCGATCTCCAGAGCATACATCTAACACCATACTAGCCTGTGGTATACAGCGCGTGGGGCTCTCATGCAAACTGGGCATCTCCTGGGTGAGTGCACCATAGAAACACCTATCGACGTCGCGCACCTAGACTCTAGCTAACCACGGTCGGCTAGTGATCATGTCCACGACTCCGTCTTGTTGGATTACTGCGACGCAGGCCAGCTTTGGGACCCCGTATCTTCGGCTTACTTCTACGACTTTGACCCCGACACCTCCCTCCTGACGAGCATATTCCCACCCGGGGTGCAGTCGTCGGCCAATCTCACGTCCTTCCTGTACTTCTCCGGAATATGGGGGGACTTTCAATACCCCGACGATCATCCCCGCCAGAAGATAGTACCGTACTTCGGCCTGAAGCGCTACGTGTCCGGCCCGACGGGACCAACCACGAAGCAGCTGGTCAGAAAGGGGCTGTTTCCCGACCACCCAGAAAGGCAGTCTCTGTTACAGTGGGGAGTTGGGGTCTTCATGTCGCTGTATCCATGCTGCTTCCGAGGGTGGAGGGCCTGGGTTACAGGCATCGTCTTCATTGTGGTGTTGGTGTGCCTGGTAATAGGAACCAAACGCTCCCTGACGTGGTTCGGGTCGCGGAAGGAGGGGTACAAGAAAATCAACGATGGAGAAAATATTCCTTTGCGTGACCTGGACTACACAGATGATGCAAACCTACGCCATCAAGATGAACAGCAACTCAGGGGGCACCTACGCCCTAGCAGGCAGGGCCAGACAAGTCTCGCATTCAGGAAGGGTAACGTTAAGGGCGATGTACGATTGTGTACTAGAATAGATTGATTGTTTAATAGTCAGAATAGAGCAAAATGGCGTTTCGGTTCCATTCATTGTTTCACGAGTGGTCCGATAAGGAGGACGACCTCTTGGCGTTCGAGAAGTGCACGGAAGTGGAGGAGGCTGTCGATTCGGGGCCCAAATGTGTGTAATGTTGTTGTATCTGCCAAGTACAGTCCGTTGTATTAGTGGCTAGCCTCTAGAGTACTCGAATGTGTCGTGGGGGTTTTCATCGTCCCAGTCATGTCCATGGCAGACAACTGCGATTAGGGTCTGGACTTTCACATGAGTCTATGGCTTTTTTTGCGTCCCATCTTAAACAGTACTTGCAATACTATGCTCAAGAGAGCATTCGTCAAACGGACAGAATGAAGAAGGAAAGGAGCGCGTGTTTCTATGAAGCTGAATGCGAAGACTTTTGTCATGGCGTCGTAAAACATTGCAGTCCAAGCTCTGGACCGCCAGCCGAAAATTATTTTTGATGGAGAATCAAAGTTTGAGTTGAGGAGTCATGGCAGACCGCCGGACGTGATCCCCAGACAGACCTACGCCATCTGCCGATTCAAAGCGAACCGCTGTAACTCAGGAAACTCAAGCAGCGTGTAATTCCCGGCGAGGTAGAACCAGCCGTCGTACTTGGCCGGTCTCTCGGCAGCCGGCTCGACGCGGCTCTTGCGGGGCAGCTTGAACGTCTTAGTCGTGGCCTTGCTCTTCACGTAGCTGCCTGCGACGTCGGGCCGCGATGTCTGGTTGTAGTTGATCTCGTTCGAGTCGACCTCGCCCTGGATGAGTTCCTCCCACGTGTGGTGGCTCTCCTCCAGGATGGACTGGATGAAGGTGACGTTCTGGAACGTGTCGCCGACGATGTTGATGACCTCGTCGCCTCGGGGGACCTTGTAGTACTGCAGGGAGTGTGAGAAGCTGTGATTTATGTAGCAGAAAGAGGTAGGGTGTGGGCTTACCGTCCACCAGTCTCTGAAAGTCTGGGCTGTTCCTGGCCTGTACTTCTCGACGTCTTCCCAAGCTGCAGACGCGTCAGTTTAGGGATGGCTTTGACGGGAACATGAAGCGCTTACAGTCGACGAGA
Organism: Colletotrichum plurivorum; assembly: GCA_014235945.1. Taxonomy (NCBI): domain Eukaryota; kingdom Fungi; phylum Ascomycota; class Sordariomycetes; order Glomerellales; family Glomerellaceae; genus Colletotrichum; species Colletotrichum plurivorum. Next base: position 78,910 of record WIGO01000027.1, read on the forward strand.
GCAGCCAGCGGATCCTTCACGTCGATGGCCATGAGTTTCCAGTCCGTCTCGTCTCCCTGTTCATAGATCGTCAGAAAAAAAGACCAAAGCCGCCCGGAACGACCAAAACTCACATCAGCAAGGGCAAGGCCTCCGAGAATCTTGACCTGCTTCACCTGGCCGACATATCCGGGACTGTAAGCATCGTTAGCAAGCTACAGCAACCTCCTGTCTCTGCGTGACGTACTCTTGGCCAATGTCAAAGAGGTCCACCGGGTCGTTGTCGCCCTCCAGCCCCGTGAAGTTGTGCAGGTAGTTCGGGCTCTCCCACGTCTGCGGGATCGACCCGTACAGGAACGGATACGACTTGTGCGGCCACACGCTCTCGACGAACCGTGGCGCGTCGTTGCGCGTGTCGTGGTGGACGGGGTCTTTGCACCGAGTCAGCACGTTCCCTTACTAACAGAACCTCGTTCGTCCCATATCAGACATACTTAGCGGCTCGTCTCTCGAAAGCTCAATCTTGCCGTCCTGCCACCGTGGGATCTCGATGACGGCGTTGACGATCTGCTTGTCGCTCTCGTCCGGCCACGTGGGCACGTCGTGCCAGAAGGAGATTGGGTCGCCGTCCTTTTCCAGCCAGATGCGCCAATCCTGAATGAGTATAAGCTAGAAGCAATGACGAGAGGGACGCAGTGTTTACCTTTGTGTTTCGCGCGCCGACTTCCCTGAGGCTGAGAGAGCTGTAGTCAAAGCCCTTGGAGCCGGTGGCGGCGGCGGCAGCGAGGTCGCCGAACGCCGTCAATGCTGCGGCAGCAGAGAGATACGTCTTGACAGCCATATTTGAGTATGCTACTGAGAAATTCAGCGACAAAATGCTAAAAACAAAATGTCCCAGGAGATCAAGTCGTCGTCGACGGGCGCGATGTTGACGTATTTTGTAACAATTCCTCTGTGGCGAACCACAAACCCCCCACCCCCCGCCACAGCATCTTCTAGCGTACTAACAGGGAAAGCGCAACCGAATGAGTTGGCACTGGCAGGTCGTGGCGGGCGGTCCTCCAGGCCCGGGACAGGGAACACCACGCTGGGCGCCGACGAGCGTGAGCGAAAACGACAAAAAGATTGGACGACAGGGGGAATTTTCATGCATGAGGGATCGTGGGGTTGATGAGATGGATGTGGTTGCGGGGAGGGGTATTCCCAGGATGAAGGGGGTGATGGAGCCAATCGCGACCGCTTGTGGTGCAACGTGGGAATTTTGGGGAGGATAGGGGGCAGCTTGTCGTCATCGTCATCTTCAATGTCACTGCTGCGAGGGGCAGGTCGCAAGAAGAGGCGGATTTCTTGGTTTGCCATCGTGATCTGATGCCTCTTTCGGACAGGGATAATCTGCCTTGCTTCGTTTTCGCGTGGTGAGAATCATACACTTATCCGAATTCTCCGAGTACATAGACCGGCCAGGGCAATAACAGCGTTAATATACAGTGCCCACAACAAAAGCCTGGAACAGAAAAGCGAACCCATCTTTGACGTAAAGCATAACTCCCGCGCATCGCAAATTTCCTTCCGAAACGGAGCCCCGGCAGCCGATGATCGGTCTCCTGAGCGGCGGTGAGCGTCGGGAGTCGGTGATGGCTGCAGTCGCACCGAGTAAATCTGGGCCGCAAGGGATAATTCGTTATAATCTATGATCCAAGTTGATAGCTCCGTATATCCACTAAAATATCCTGCGATTATCTGAGCTGGATTTATGTAATTGGACGTTATTTGTCTCGGTGGCTACTGCATCTTTTTCTGCTCCAGGGACCGAAGCCTCCGCGACACTGGACCCACTAGTCCCGAGCCGGGTACGAACCTGGACCCCGCACCGACCGGAGACACCGGAGCCGAAAGTGGAGAGGCTGGTCGACCTATAGACTTGGCCGATGATGACCAACGACGGCACCTCCCCTGAGACAGCACCGGTCCTCGGAAGCAAAGCACTCACGTCGGTATTTCCCTAGCCATGCCCTGGATCAGTCCTCTAGGATTCTACTGGATTGTACTGTAATATTCAAGAAAGATCTCAGGCTTCCAATATCATCCCCAACACCGCGTAGCCCTTCACCGGCGTTTCGCCGGTTTCCCGAGTTCAGGCTTCTTTTACTGAAGGGACGCTGGCCGTATATGCTCATCCCAACTGAATTGCAACCTCCACAACCGAAGATCTGACCTGGACAATCAGCATATGGCCGGTTTGCCTGCGTGTTTGGAATGCTTCGCTGACCGGGACGTCCCACCCCAAAGCATTCGGAGGGGCCAATATTGACGTGACTCGTCAGCTCCGTTTCCAGAATTCTCTGGCCTACTTTCTCTTTTCTGTTCGACTCTTTCCTGCGGTTCGTGAGGTTCGCGTTCCGGCATTGCCGCAATCCCCTCTGAACCAACAAGAACACATGTCTCGCGAGACCTGGATGCACGGCAAGGAGCAAATTGCACGGCAGACGGCATTTATTGGAAGCTCCCCGCGTTTTGAGCAAGGAAACTCAACTAGCCACTGAAACCTTGCCGTCGCTGCCGAGATTGAAGTGTTGGTCTGGACTCAAAGTCCTCGCTTTGTCTGCTTCGGACTAGCCTTTCAGCTCTGTTCAGACACAGCGCATTGTCAAAAAAACCAACCTCCCCCACGCCAAGGACCTTATGGGTGTTTCTCGATTGCACCTGTGGAAGAATGACGGCAGCGAAAACGACTTCAGAGGTCCTGCCGGCCGCGATAGACTACGGTGCCCTCGTAGCGTCCTGGTTGCCAGAGAAGCGAGCCAAGCGAGAGAGAAAATTCGTCCGCAGGATCGACAAGAGGCTTTTCCCCATACTTGTGAGCTCTGGTCCTCGAAGAGAAATTTTGATGTTTCCAAGGGACTCTTCTAATGCGACCGGCATATATTGTCATGTACGGTGTCGACTTCATTGATCGGAACGCAGTTCGTGAGTCGTCTCAGGCCTAGGAAAGCCTGAGCAAGAAACTATAAGCCCGTGCTTCATGGTAGCGCATGCGCGCGTTCGAGGACTCGGAAAAGATCACGGAGTGTCCGGTTACAAGTACGGCATTGTCATTTCGGTTACCTTCGCCGGATACATCGCAATGCAGGGTATGGGAAGGTCTTGTTCCACTCATGTGGGCTCCTGCTAAAACAGTCAAGCCAGTGCCGAGTAACATGATACTCCAGTCACCAAGCTAGGCCCGAGTTAGTATCTCTCCGGGTACATAATCGCCTGGGGAATCTTCAGTAGTCTATCTAGAGCAGTACAGAGCTTCGCCGGGCTGGCACTCGACAGGTTCTTTCTCGGTATCACCAAGGTACGCTCCCTAATCTGTACCGCCGATCCTCTATAAACCCCAGAGTCCCACAGGCCCCCTTCTTCATCGGCTACGCGTTTATATTCAACAGCTAGTACACGCAAAAGGAGCTCTGGCTCCGCCTCGGCGCCTTGGTCTACGCGGCCATGATCTCGGGCTCGCTCGGCGACCTCTTCGCGGCTGGGATAACCGCCACTTTCGCCAACAACAGTCTCACATCCTAGCGCTAGCTCTTCCTCCTAGAAGGTATTACAACAATCGTCTTTAATATTGCCACAAAACCTCTACTCTGTAAATGATCCGCAAAGGATCCGCAAATAAATGATTCGCTCAAAGACCTACGCTCAGCAGCATCCCTCACCCGCAGCCCGGCCCAGCCTTTCTTGGATGGAAACCCACCACACACATTCCGTTACACGAGAAAATTTCGCCAGAGATAGTCTCCAATGGCGAGCTCGGCAGCATGTCATTGAATTTGGGACATCCGATGGTCGGCCTTTGCGAGGTGAAGCGACTCCGTAACATTAGACGCAAGGGATCTCACATGCGGCGTTACCATCCGACACCTGCTGTCCAGTATAGGTAGTCCCTTTTGGAGTTGCATCCAAAGAAGGGGGTTGAGGCTTCATCTCAGTCCCCACTTCACCCCAATTGCCTGTTCAAGGGTGATGTGATCGAATTGAGTTACGACGATACTGCAGCAACCGTCCCCAATCCATTGCAAGTTTTCTTAGGCAAAATTGTCTCGAATTTCGTTTTTGTAGGAATCTAGACATTTTCTCTTCAGTATTTTCGAAGCTCACGATCAAAAGCAAATGCAACGCGTCTTCCGTTAGTGCCGGGAGGTCTTGGCCCATGACGTCAAGGCGCCTAGAGGCTAATGACGTCTTGGACCAAGGGAGGCCAAAACCAAAACCAACCAACAAAAGCAGACGAATGGTCCTCCGAACTCAATTGTTCATCTGAAATCAAGTACCCACAACGTCCCATACCAACATCCCGGGATTCAGTCTTGCCATGCAATGGATACCCCAACGGATCAGTCCACGACCACTTCGGCTCCCAGACTCATCGTCCACGAGCGGAACGAGCGGCACATCCTGACCAGGCTGGTTCACATGATCCTAAAGCCCTTCAAGCCCTCCCTGATGAAGGCGGGCAAGCTACCTCCAGGCGCTGAACGGTTGATGGCATCGAAACGAACCAAGAAGCTATGCGACGTGGCCGAGGAACAAGTCGACGGTGTGTGGGTGTACAACATCACCAAAAAGCCTACCGGAAACCCCATAGAGAAGACCGACACAAACGCCCGTCGGATTCTGTACTTCGCCGGCGGAGGCTGGCAGATGCCTCCCAGCAAGCACCACTGGGCCTTCTGCTCCGAACTCGCCCGCCGCCTCCCCGGCAAAACCAGAGTCACCATTGTGTCCTGTCCGCTGGCGCCCAAGAGCCCCGTCGCCGTGGCGTTCCCGCAGATGGAGAGAGCTTACCGGAGCCTTCTGGCCGAGTCGACGCGCGCGGGGGAGAGCGTCGTCGTGGCGGGCGACAGCTCCGGCGGCAACATCGCGCTTTGCCTCGCAGCTTGGGCGCTGCGGTTCCAGGAGCAGAAGCAGGGGTCGAAGCCACCTGCGGCCGTGTTCGTTCTCAGCCCTACGACGGATCTGCGGCATGAGATGGAGGCTATCACGAGGGCGGAGAGGAACGATCCTATTCATACGCATCAGTGTATTCGCGAGACGGCTAGGGCGTGGTGTCCTGAGCACAGCGCTGGAGACGAGGCTGATGATGATGATGATGATGGAGGTCATGCTCCGCGGCAATTACCTGGGGACTGGACGTTCGAAGATCCAAGGGTGTCCCCGATTCAGGCCGACCTGAGCTATCTCGTACGCCACGGTGTCAGCGTCCACGGCCTCACGGGGTCGTACGACGTGCTGGAGCCAGAGGCCGTCGTGTTCAGGGACAAGTGCAGGGACGAAGGCGTGGCGGGCGAGTGGTTGGCCTGGGACGGGCAGATGCATGGTTTTCCTCTCACGTTTAGATACGGGATAAGGGAGAGCAAAGAGGCCATGGACTGGATCGTCGGGGTGCTGGGCAAGCATTGAGCGGGAACGCGGCGGCGGGTACATCATAACAGTTAGAAGGCGTGACGGTGAAGTGTGCTTGGATCATAACGATACCCTTTCAGTCTATTGTATAGTTATCTGCTGTTGCCAGTGAGAATATCTCCGTTTCCCGGGCAGATTTCAGCAACCACAACGTAGACCATTGGCTTGAAATTGGCGATTGACGCTAATTGCCATACTCAGCTTGAGCCATCAGCATTCGGACTCTTCTTGCCACCCTTTCATAATCTCAGGTAGCTGAGGAGCGCACTTGAGCATGGTCACGAGACCTGCAAGCCTTTCCAACGCCGCAGGAGCAGAGTTTTTAGAAAACCATTAGAACTTATCCAGAAAATAAAGTTTTTCTTTTTTTTTTCTTTTCTTCATGAACCATACTCTCCGTGGCTTGAACCCTTGGTTTCTCCGTCAACCAAAAAGGTTAATTCGGAAAGGCCCTTTGACTGTAAGTCCCGGGCCCGGTGAAGCCATCGACGGTCTCTGCCCCCCTCACAAGTGACCAGACTGTACAGTAAGAACCATTTCCTCGTCACAAGAGAGAGTAGTGTCAAACAGGCGTCCAAATCAATAAGAAACCACTCTGGAATTCTCAGCAACAATCCTTTCCACAATGCCTTCATGCTCGCAGATGGCTACAGCCGTCTCGCAGATGCCCCCTTTTGATGAAGTTGCCCACCGCTGGCAGACATCCGCAAATTACGCCAACCCGTTCTGCTCCCCGCCCACAGAACGAGTTCTCCGTTCATTCTCTGCCATCTGCAAAGTTAGACATCCGGCAAGATGTGCCTGCGGACCGGTCCAGGCTCTGCATAACCGTCTCCTGTGACTGAATGATTTTCCATCTTGCCGTCAAAGTACCAACACCATGGCTTGACGGCGACGTCATCCCCCGTTTTTACAACGAAATTTCTGCTGCTCAGATTCTTCAAGGCTCTTTCGGCCAAAAACGCCATCAGCTCAAGAGGTTCTGAACTTAGAAGAGCCATCCACGTGCCCTCTGGCCATCCTTTTTCCAGAGCAATAAAAGCCGTCCCAGTCGTCCTGGAATTCTGTTTTGCTCTCTTCCTTTTTCTCCATCATCATACTACACAGTCTCTGCTCGACCGATTATTATCACACATTCGCACGGCCCATAACCATGTTTTGGTCACCGTTTCTTCTCTGATCGTACTCCGTCGAGTATCGACTACATACACAACCTCCTTGGCATCGTCCATCTCTGGGTTTGCGCTATTACTACTACCCTTCCTCATTACCGGCTTCGTCGCTTCAACCAACTGGCATTGCCCCTTTACTTGGCTTTTCCCCATCACCAGCGTCGTCGCCCATCACCATCACCCCCATCACTGGCATTGCCCATCGCTGGCTTTGCCCCATTACTACCATCTCTAACCATTGGCATCGTCCATCACCGGCGTCTTATACCACAGGCCCCGGCATCCTAACCAACAACTTCACCACAGCGAGTCGACACAACAAGGTCGCAATGCCTATCCTTTTGCGTCCCTCGGAGCTCGCTGCCCGCCGCTCCGCCCCTGTCGTCGCCGCTACAGGCCGCGCAATGGACGCCCTTCCCGCCCTCAAGCCGTCACAGGCAGGCGTCAAGAAGGCCTCCTCCGCCGCCCAGAAGACGACAGGAGCCCGACGAGCCGCCACCACTAACAACAGAGTACCTCTTCCCGATGCTCCCACCTCCTCGGCTTCCTCCACCTGCTCAGCCGCCTCAGCTCCCAAGTCTTGGCCCCCCTGGAAGGAGCTCAAGCACGTCAACGTCTTCTCCTCTGCCGCCCCCTCTCCCGTGTTCCAATCCCGCCGGAGGGCCGCGAGCAAGAAGGCCATCGCCCAGGCCAAGGCCGAGGCCGCGGAGAAGAGCATGCTGTTCAGCATGAGCTCGCTCAAGAAGCAGAAGAGCGCGCACGAGGTGGAAATGGAGGGGCGCCGGGCGCAGATGAGGGCCCTGGGACCTGTCGACGCTACCCGCCGCTGAAGGCTGGGCCGAGATTACGAGATGAGAGATTGTGCCCCCCGTTTCGCGCGAGTTGAGAAGAAACCCAAGATCACCACTGAACAACCAACTACAAAAAGATTGGTGGTCGTGGGTGTATCCGCGTTGGGGCACGTTTGAAAAGAGGGATTCGAAAAGGGTTGGAAAAGAAGGGGAGGGAGAGCGGGTTTTCTTCAGTTTTCTTTTTTTTCCTAACGAGACTCATAAATTGACATCGTTCCCGATTGAGGCTGTTTGCCCTGCACTTGCCGCCCCTTTCTTTCTCTGTCTGTGACTGTCTGCCTCGAACTGTGATGCCGTACCGTCCTACACTTGAGCGTATAAATGAGGGTTCGTTTTCCCCTAGTCCAGTCTGGTACCGGCACGCGCGAGACCCGAGATTACACCTACAACCCCGAGACCCTGAGCCGTGATGGCACAATTGAGTTGATTTTTTCTGGCAGGCATTCGTCCTGAATACAGTACGCGGGGGTGTTGACGTCCATCCACCAGAATACTCAGCCGAAAGCGCAAGCAGGCCGGTGGGAGTGAAGCCACTATATAAGGAGGCAATTTCCTGGTTTTCAAATTCAGATCCACTGGCCAGACATCAGGGCAGGACAGGGCAGATGATAAGGGTTGATGCACGCATCAATAATGCCCTTTGAAGCCGTGTGCTTGCAAAATAGCCACCACGGCCGCAGAGCACCTCACAACTCGCGGCAAATGTCCGCCCGCCGTCGTCCGCGATGTATTCCAGGCACGAATAACAGGGAGATAGCGCCAAGGACCAAATCATCGACGTGAGTCCCACTGTCCCTCAATCTACTACCACTATCACCACCATCACGGCCGTCAAACTTCTTGACAACCCAGATCAAGTGGTCTCAGCAGTGAAGCACTCCTGATTTCACTACGCCTTTGAGAAAAAAGCCCATGGATACGAACATGATTCTGTTTTAAATACGTCATCAGTCTCCTGGCGTTTCTGGCTTCCCCCAAAACCGCGAGAGGGAGAAGTCGGGGATACAAGCCAGACGACAGATGTTTTATTCGTAGGAAATAACGTGAAAAGAATGGCGGCTTGATATCTTCTTCAACGCTGCCTGATCAAGTTCAGCCAGAATCATAACCGACGCATCCCAACACGTCCCAGTCCATCGTCAACCCCATCTCTCATCGCGATACCCATCGCCCTTGGATCTCGGTGACCACCATGCCAAAATCTCTCCCGGTGTGTTCCCGACCGTATGTTTGAAAAAGGCCATTCCTCATTCCGCTCAAGATGGTCGAGGCCTCGCCGCAAAGCTCTTCTCCAATTTTTCTCATGTAGGCGACGGATCCCGTCTGCGCATGGGAACATCAAGCAAAAATCATTTTTCGTTCCCGGCGGATGAGGCAAAATGGAAGAAAACATCATCTCAGAAATATGCCAGGACTGGCAAGAACCTCCATCGTCGTGCCTACCAGATAGAGCGCCAAGAAACTACCGCCGGGGCAAGAAAGAAGCCGAGATATTGACCAAAAGTAGGAACTGAGATCACTAGCAGACGGCTCATATGCCAACACGGGTCAAGTACAACTGGGCATCGAGCAAGTAAGTAGACCGACCCGAAAGCTATCTCCCAAAACCGAAGACGAAGGGGCGTTGAGGCAAAGGCAGTCGCTGGAGAGGCGCTTAGGTAATCAGCATCGCTTACGTACGCATCCGCGAATAGCTTCACTATCACTACACCCTACGACAATGCCCTACACAAGGCGAAAAGACACCAACCCCTACCGTCACAGACATAGCCCACCGCAGTTTGTTTTTACATCATAATTAATCTACAGTATACTACACAAACAAACCCGCCGTCTCATCCGGCGCAAAAAGGGGAACAATCCTGTCCTCCAAAAAGGTATCATCCCACATCTCGGTTCCCAAAGCCCAGACGCCGCGCAAACTCCCATCCTGGAAGAGTCCCCAACCAGGCCCATAGGTATCCCAAGTATCTTTATACAATCGCCATGCCGCTTCCGTGCATAGCTCACGCCTCCATCTCGCCCTCCTCAATCATCCGTCCCAAGATGAGACTCTGTATGACCAGCTCATCGCTCAAAGTCCTAATCTTCTTCGGAGGGCGCTCGCTCTCCTCCTTCGCGGGCGCAGCCGTCCGTTTTCTCTTCCTCGAAGTCCTCGGGGCCGGGGGGGCCGCCGTGCCGAATAATCCCTCCTCGCTTCCGGTGTGCTCGTCGACGTAGACCCAGTCGAAGGGGTCGTCTGCGTCTTCCCGCTCGTTCATCGTCTCTCTCGCTTCGTCGAGATTGTAGGCGCGGGAGAGCGTGGCGCCCAGGACCTGTGCCAGAAACACGTAGGGCATCTTCTTGTCCTCGGACTTGGGCGACCGCTTCATCACCAGCAGGATCTTGCTCCCCTCGAGCATCTTGGTTCTGCGGCCGATGACGTCTGTGAGGCGTGCCTCGGTTGCAGGGTAGGGCGCCAGGTAGCGAGATCGGATCGCGTCGCGGAGGAAGGTCGACTGTCCAGCGCAGAGGAGGTACGGAATCCAGTCGACCACGGTCCTTTTGGCGACGCAGTTGGTCACCCATCGATCCGAGATGCAGGGGAGGCCGAGAGCCAGAGCTTGCATGTACTTGACCTTCCGTGAATGGCCGTCGGCAATCAAGGCTGCAAAGCCCATCGTCTTCGCCCAGGGCGTAAGCGCCAAGGGAATGTCCTCCGCACTCTCCGAAGCCGGGCTGGTCGATCTGCTCCTCAGCGCGTGGGGTTCGAATAGCTCGTCGAAGCCATTGGCCAACAGATGGCCTCCGCTCTGGGTGATCATCTTCTCCACCTCGCGGCTTTGCTCGAGGCGATGCTCGTACTGGTCCGTTCTCTCGCCGTCCTTCCTCGACTGAAAGGAAATCGCAAAGGCCATGCCAGAGAAAAGTCCAGGCAGATTGTTGTTAGAAGCATGAGACAGCATGGATAGTCGGTTTCCTCTGGCGGCGGTGCGCGGCGGCTGGATGATGCTGTTCTCGAACCCATTGACCGACGGCGATCGGGTGAGCTCGTCGGTGGAACCCGAGTCGAGGCGGGTGGCCCTGCGGACCAGTCTCCTCGTCCCCGACTTGGCAACACGCGCCTCAGTCGTGAGTCTAGGCAACGACTTGGTGGTTTTGCGACCCCGAGTGGGCTTGTCGGGCGAAAGGGGAGGAAGCTCCACCGACTCTTGGGACCGGACAGGTGTCGTGGTAAGGACGCTCAGTGTTGACGTAGAACCCGGCGGCTCGTCTGCAGTCGGAGAAGCGCGATCTCCTGGCGTCACGGGCACCTTTGTAGACGTCTCATCATCAACTGCAAGACCCGACAGCCCGTTGGCCCTTGGTTGGGACTTCGGTACGGGAGGCGACGACGGCATCGGGGGCTCGTCATCAAGGACGGGTATGGCTGCTGGAATGGAACGGTGCTGAGAAGTAGGTTCCGGTTGTACACCAGGCTGCGGCTCTGCACCGACTCTGTTCTTCGGGGCGCTGGTCTTGGTTCTGGTCGCACTGTCAGCCGCATTCATCGCCTCCGACGATGTGGCGGCACGGGCAGACGCAGTGTTGATTGACTGCGCCTTGAGGGTCGGGCGCGGCTTGCGGCTCGACCTTCTCGAGGGTGCGGGGGCGTGTGGAGGGGTGTCGACGATCATATCGACGTGGTTCATCTCAGCGGTTGCATCTGTGGGTACGTCTGGGGCTGCAAGCGCGTCGCCCTTGGATGCCGCTAAAGGTTCGTTCGAGGACGACCTGCTTCTTGCTTGCGGTCGTGACTGTGTGTTGTTCGGGCTCGTCTCTGGGATCATATCCTTCAGACGCGCGCTGTTTTCCGAACTTTCCGTGCCCGGTATGACCCCGTTAGGGACAGACTTCTGAGTCGCGCCGGCACTGTCGGGAACTGCGTCGTTGCTCGACACAAGACCCTGTCTCATACCGGCAGCGGAGTCGGCTAGATCAGGCGATGGCTTCGAATGGTCAGGTTCAGCTGTAGTCTGGCCCTGGGAATCCGCGACGGTGAACTCGTCGGCATCGTCCGAAGTAGGCAAGGACGTCTCGGCGCGCCTCGTTCGATATCGACCAGCACCGGTGTACGTGGCTCTGGGCTTCTTGGTCGTCGACGGAACTTCGATAGACTCGGGAGCTTGGCGCCGACCGACAGCGATGTTTGCGAGGTCCTTCTCTGCTGCTCGCTTCTTTGATGCCGCGCGCCGTTTCCGCCGCAAGGCTTCTCCCATATCATCCGACTCTTCTCCCGACGTATCTCCTTGTACCTCGTCGCTTTCGAGCTTCCTCTTCTGCGAATCTGCCATTTTCTCGTACTTGGACATGGGCTCCGGCCTCGTCCGAGGTCTGGCCGTGGCGTATTGCGGGGACTCGGGCACCGTGCCATCCTCGGGGGCTCCGTTATCGCTCGGGGTGCGCGCTCTGGTGTTCGGCTCGGTCGGCTCGAATCTCGTGATCTGTGGGCTGGACGAGGCCATGGGAGAAGTGACGTTGTATCGGTTCTTCAGAGGGGAGGTCTCGGCGACGTTGGGCGAGATGGAATTGTGGACGTGCGGCGAGGGTCTCGAGGAAGTCGGGCTGAAGTGCTTGACGGCCGAGGAGAACTGGGTCTGCCCAAAGAGCTGGGATCCTACCAAGGCAGCATCACCTAGCTTGTTCATGCCGGCGAAGGGATTTTTGGAGTTCGCAGGAGTCTGAGGCAGCGGGGCTGTCGGTGCAAGCGGGGTCTCGAATCCGCCTTCGGGGCGTTGAAGGGAGGACTGCTGCTGGGAGCTGGACCTCCGCCAGGAGCCCTTTTCCATGGTAGGGCCAGCATCTTCTTGTATGGACGAAGGCTCGTCGTCGTTTTGGGTATCCTCCAACGGAGGCTGGAAGGGAGCGATGTTGTCAAAGGTAACGATTTGCGAATCGCCGTCAGGAGGAGTGTGGTTTTGGGTCGCGGCATCTTGGAAGATGGGGCTGGTCTGGACGAAGGACGGCTCCTCGTAGTAGTTTTCGTAGTCGCGGTCGTCGTTGTCCTGCGTCGGGGACTGCTCCGAGACGCTCATTTTGGTCTTTGTGAAGGGTTTAGGACGTGGAGATGGAGGCGAGACATTGACGTCCTGCGGAGGTCTTGAGGAGTCGTCGCCGGTGCATGGTGCGGGGTTCGTGTCGGTCGGGAGCTCTATCGCGTCGCCATCGACGTCCTGCTGGGGAGGCAGGGAAGGAAAATTTGCAGCGGTGGAATAATCAATCGGATCTGAAAGCGCAGTGCTTGTTTGGGGATTCGGGCCTGGATCTTGGCCTCCGGCACCCGTGGCGGTCGCGGCTGTGGCAGCGGCAGAAACAGGCGACGCGACCGATAGGCTTTCGCGATCCGAGGCTTGCTGGGGTATCTGCTCTAGTCAGTGCCATCCTGGCGCCACACAAGGTGCCCCATCCCTGTAGGAGCAGTGGGGAAATCACGTACCGCGTCTCCGGCTCTTGTATCCGGCGGCGCTGAGCTTCTGTATAAGGGAAAGATCTCGGCCACGGAACCGGGAGCCCGAAAACCGTCTTCGAAGGGTCGCGGTTGGGAATTCGATGGACCAGCTAGACAAGGTAGAAAAGGTATTCCCGTGCCGAGCATTCGTCTTTGGAGGGTTTGCTTGCGTCTCTGTTGCGGACGTAACAGCGACGGCGGCCGCGGCGGCAGCGGCTGTGGAGGAGAGCTGCTCGTCTGGAAAGAGGCGCAGTGGCGTTAGCGTTGTACCTTGCCGCGGAGCGAAATGCGATCAATGTCCACCTGACAACGATGCGATGCGATGCGAAATGCAATGTCGCAGTCAATTCCACGCGATGCCAGCAATGCCACAAAACACTGAAACGCGTCCAGGGCCTGCAGAGAGGCGCCTCCACTTGGGGGAATTTCGGGGCTCTTGATTTGGGGGTCTTGGGGGGAAGTGCATCGCGCCACAGGAAAAAGCAATCATGGTGTACGTACCACACCGATCCCATACACGCTCACATAGTGGTCCAAGAGTGCCTGGCTGTCTTCAACCTCATTCAGAGCATCAATAGCCCTGGCGGGCAGATTGAAGGGTGCCGCCATTGTGGTTTCTCATTGTTGTGCTGGAGCTTGAATTGACGATGGTCGCGATGGAGGCTGGGGTGAAGAGGGGAAGTGGCGGGGAGGAAGCTGACCGGGGGAGGAGCCTGACCTGACGGGACGCGAAAGAAACGCCATATCACATGGGCGCACACATGACTAAGCCAGCACAACTCGGGCAGGTGCTTGGCTGTGCAACAATAGTGCTGGAATGTCTTAGTCAGCATTCCTGTGTCTGTGCTCACTGCTTCTTTGTACTCGGTTATTTAGGTACCTGAGCATGAGCATGAGTGCATGAGTCCCTTACACAAAGCTCTCTGAGAATATCCATACAGGACTGGAAATTGCAAGATTTGGAAGATGGGAGTTCCTCTTCATTTTTCTTTTGTGAATTGACAGTCTCCTAGCACTGTGAATACGTTTCCTTGTCTGAGTAAAGTGGTGGAGGCAAGTTGCAGTCCTCTGACCAGTACAGAAACCAGTACGGAGCACCTAGGCTCCAAATACCTGGGAACATCAATTAGGGGTGTATGGAACTCAGGTATCTAGATAGGTCATGGACCACAATACACAAGTACTAGTGGGAAGGTTTCCAAGCACATGATAGTATATGGTGTTTTTATCTCTTTCAAACAGTGCTCCCTAAGTTGCTTGAAGACTTCTGGAAAGAGGCGGTACTCAGGCTCCCTAGGAACACCGCAAGCTTCAGTGGACATGCACCTTTGGAGATGGTAGAGTCTAGGTATTCGAACTGTTCCTTCCCATCCTGTTTGTTTAATACTGTTCAGTTCATTGCTTCTTTTTCTCTATTTACTTGACCGACAGGACCTGCCAGATGGTGTTGTCATTAGGGGCGCCAATCCGAAAACATAGGTTGAATTCTGAAGGAAACCGTACTGCTGCACTGAAGCGACAGAAGGCAACTTTTCTCAATCATGACTGGGCCAGGGGCCTTATGCGTTTTACAAGATTGATTGCCATGACATATTTCTGCGATGATTACCGACAGCTCAGAGACAATGCCCATAGCGAACCAAGACCTCGACAGCATTCCCGGGTCGTATGGAAGCCGAAACCGGACACCCGCTCGCGTAGCACGAGATCCAACGGCCGCAACATCGAAAATTGCAACATGACACGCGACCAAATGCCTTGATTGAACACCGGGTTAAACGATCCACAAAACCGGGACAGCTTCTCGAAATGTTCAGCTCAGCCCACAACTACCCGGGATACTGACAAAGCCGAGACCGCAACCTGTTCTAGAACACACTAAAACAGCGACAAGCAAGCCGCTAAAGTGCCAAGGGTCGTTGAAATGCCGGAACGTCCCCCGGAATACCATTCATCTCCAGACCTTAACACTTCAGCAAGTAACGGCAATTCCAGGGTCAGTTGTGCAAGCTGGCCAGGGCATCCAGGGGTTCAGATGCCCACCGACACAGGTATCCCGCTGGGGCTCAATATAATCGTGCAACGTCCCCAAATAAGGCCCCATCGACGGGGTGGCCCGGGATGACGAGTTCGGACGGGCCTAGACTGACGGTGCGAGTGGAGATGTAGGCTGAGCCGCCGATCACCGACCGGGTGGGATGGTCGAGTTTTTTTCACCAATCCAATCGAAAATCAACAAGAATGACGGCAAGCCGGGCACCGCGAACTCTTGGCTGGCAAGTCGGACTGTCGGAGAGGGGACTAACGGCGGAGAACTAGAAGGCGGAGAAGGTAAAGAATACGAGGTCCACGAAAAACCCGAGCGACGTCATGCAAGGAATTCTCGTGTCGATCGGGGACTGCTGCTATTTTTGTTTATACGTACACCAGCTACGATGACACGACTTTAAATACTTGTGGAATGCTCCTCGACGTTCGACCGGATTTCCAGAAGACCACCCACCCCTTCTCCCAAACCCTGTAATTCCTTCCAACCTTCTTTCATCTTTACTTTTTATCTTTAATCCAACCGTTCCGAGATGTTCTTCAGGGGTGCCCTCACAGCCAGCCTGGCCACCGCCGCCGCGGCCCAGATCCAGGGCTTCAACTACGGCGCCACTAACGAGGACGGCTCCTGCAGGACCTACGACGA
This sequence comes from Colletotrichum plurivorum, assembly GCA_014235945.1. Classification (NCBI taxonomy): domain Eukaryota; kingdom Fungi; phylum Ascomycota; class Sordariomycetes; order Glomerellales; family Glomerellaceae; genus Colletotrichum; species Colletotrichum plurivorum. The sequence continues at coordinate 94,519 of WIGO01000027.1, forward strand.
CTTCCTCGGCTACTTCAACACCGCGAAGTCCCTCGCCGGCGCCCCCGGCTTCGCCTCCGCCCGCCTCTACACCTCGATCCAGTGCGGCACCGTCAACGACCCCATCTCGGCCTACCAGGCCGCCATCGACACCGACACGTCCATCCTCGTCGGCCTCTGGGCCAGCGCGGGCCGCGGCGTCTACGAGAACGAGCTCAACGCCCTCCTCCGCGCGGCGGAGCAGCTCGGCACCGCCTTTACCGACCGCGTCGTCGGCATCTCCGTCGGCTCGGAGGACCTGTACCGCAGCTCGCCGGACGGCGTCGCCGCCAACGCGGGGGTGGGCGCCACGGGCGCCGAGATCGAGGGGTACATCGGCTGGCTTCGGGATTGGGTCCGGGGCACCGCGCTCGAGGGCAAGCCCGTCGGGCACGTCGACACGTGGACCGCGTGGGTGCGCCCGGAGAACGCGGGCGTGGCGGCGTCGGCCGACTGGCTGGGCCACAACTCGTTCCCCTACTTCGAGTCGACGAAGCCCAACGCCATCGAGCAGGCCGCCGAGAACTTCTGGTCCGCCGTCGGCAACACGGAGAGCGTCGCGGGGGGCAAGCCCGTGTACGTTACCGAGACCGGGTGGCCGCACAGTAAGTCGTACAAATCTCACCATGTAGCTGGGAGTACCGAACTGTTGGAATGTCTTAAACTAACGTTGTGTCTCATAGTCGGTCCCCAGCAGGGCGCTGCCGTCGCCTCTGTCGAGAACGCCCGCACGTACTGGTCTCAGGTCGGATGCGCCCTCTTCGGACAGCGCAACGTCTGGTGGTACACCCTGCTCGACGCGAACACCGCGCAGACCGACATTTCGTTCGGCGTCACCCCCGCAGGGAGCTCGACTCCTGTTTTCGATCTTACCTGCTAAATGACGAGTTGTGTTTTGGATAAAAGGGTTTGAGCGAAACCATCATGAACATCTAGTTGCCGAGCCTATGTAGAGTCAGATCTGAGCAGAAGCCAGCCTGCGTTACGATTTGTTACATTTTAATGTTAATTTCTCATTCAAACAACTGAACTGCTCTGCTGGTTGCGTCAGACCCCTCCCTCAATCCTCGATGCGGGACGACGTGGCTCCAATGCTACGGTATTTGGCCGGGTACAGTATCACCGCCTAACAAAGAACCACCAAATTCTCACGTCAGCATACCCGCCGAATGCCGCCTCGTCTAACTGTCCAACGGCGATGGGAGGGGTTGCTTTGAAAGCATCTGCCCCCTTACCGTGGTACCGGGTCTCGAAAACAACAACTCGACCCCGCGACCGGTTCAGTACAACCTCAACTTCAAGCAGTCGACAACTCGAGAAGCACAGAAACCAGTCATGGAAGTGGTTGCGGCAGGCGTGGCCTGGGCGTTGAACAAAGCGCCATCAACGCAGAAAGTGCTGACACGTCTCGGCCTCTCCTTTCTCGCCACGCAGACCGCCGTGCCGTGGTCGGATCTATCCGCGCAGCTATCATCCCAGGCCTCGATAGTACTTCCCGAGGAGCCTTCATTCGCGGGCAACATTAGCAGATGGCGAGAGTGGCATGCGCCGGACGTGGGCGCGGTCGTCAACGTCTTCACCGAAAGTGATGTCCAGGCAGCTGTGAGCCACATCCTCCAGTTTCTACTGTATAATGCTGAAGACCACCTGCACAGATCCGATTCGCAAATGAGCGAGGATTGCCCTTTTTGGCAAGATCAGGAGGCCACGGAGCCACGGAGTCGCTTCACGCCGCCAAGGACGTGGTCGTCGTCGACCTTCGGGGCCGGAACGAAGTCCGCGTCAATGCGGACGGGCGGACTGCGACAATCGGGGGAGGTGCCGACGTGAAAAAGGTCGTCAACGAGCTTTGGGTGGCTGGAAAGCAAACTGGTAAGCCAGGGTCACGCTCCTCGCAGACTCATCAATAAGACTGACCCAAGACAGTAACGGGAATCTGCGAATGCGTCGGCATCTCGGCCCCGGCCCTCGGCGGCGGCCACGGCTGGCTTCAGGGACAGTACGGCCTGGCCTCCGACCAGGTCGTCTCTGCAAGGGTCGTCCTCCCCGATGGCGAGGCCGTGACTGCTTCCGAGGAGAGTAACCCTGACCTGTTCTGGGCGCTGCAGGGAGCCGGGCACAATTTCGGCATCGTGACCGAGTGGCAATATCGCGTCTACGACGTCAAGAACCCGGAGTGGTCATTTGAGATCTTGATTTATCTGGGAGACGAGCTCGAGAAGGTCCTCGAGCTGACGAACCAGATGATGAAGACCCAGCCTCCCGAGATCATCCACTGGATGTACTTTGTCAACATTCCCGAGATTGATCCAAAGAGGGTAAGATCTCATTCACATCCCGTCTCGCTTTTCCATCAAGGCGTGATAGCTAACAGTTGTAGCCCGTGATCTGGTACGCGATCATCCACGACGGCCCCCTCGACAAGACCCTCAACTACGCCAAACCACTCCACGACATCCCCCACGTAACATCCGAATCCGGCTCCGCCCCGATGCCAGATCTCGCAGACAAGACCTTCATGGGCGTCGACAGCATCGGCTGCGCAAACGGCTACACCGGCCTCCGCTACCCCATCGGTCTCAACACGTACGACCTGCCCGCCACGCGCAGGGTCTTTGACGACATCGCCGACATGTCGAACCGCATGCCCGAGTTCGCCGGGTCGTTTTTCCTGCTGGAAGGATACTCGACGCACGGCGTCAAGGCCAGGAACGAGAGAGCATCAGCGTTTCCGCATCGCGATGATGAGATTTTGGTGACGTCGTATGTCATGTACAAGCCCAACGCCTCGCTGGATGCGATTGCCCAGGAGCACGGGGAGAAGCTTCGGGGGCACTTGTTGGAGGCGAGCGGGGACTCGGAAAGGCTGCGGGCGTATGTGAATTACGCGCACGGGGTTGAGTCGCTCGAGGCTGTGTATGGGTGGGATCGGTGGAGGTTGGAGAGGCTGAGGGAGTTGAAGGGGAAGTGGGACCCTCTGAACCGGATGAGGTTCTACAACCCCATCGTTTAGCACGGTTCGTTTACGATCAGATTGGAAAGTCTAGCCGCAGAGGCTGCACTTGCCCCGGCATCAGGATTCGGTAGATAGGTCTCCAGCAGTCCGTAAGGACGAATGGCATGTCGTTCCCCGCCTGTGATGGAGAAATCAGGAAGACCGGACCGCCGACCCAGGCCTCTGCCAGGATTTACAGAAAGCCTACGCTTCTGTTTGCCGAAGATGTTCCGATGAACACCCGGTGATAGCGGTACGGACAGCGTAAAGTGATCGTTGATTGGATTTGCTATGACTCGGTGGTAGCATGGGATGGCGTCGTTCCCCGATACTCCCCGGCGTACGTTCTCCACTGTATGGATGTTCCGTGAGATGACTAGTCGTGCACGCAGGGGTACTCATCGGACTTGATCACAATATCAACAAATCAAGAAAAGGAGCCGGACTTGGGACTGCAGGCAACGATTCAAGCTTGAGGCACAGATCCACTGCTGTATCTCGATCGGTCCTTGCGCGTACTGTACAGCAGGAGATATCACAAGTGATGTAGAAGCTTCCTGAAAGAAACAGAAACAGCAGTACGCGCACCCATATGCGTATAACAAATGGATGTTCGCGTAGGATATAAGTCCAATTAAGGCTGTGTTATGCCAAACGCTATGTGGCGAGAGTCAGACTGCCTGCCGCCAACCCAGTCTGTGTCCGATGTTAAACTCCAACTCCGACACTCCGCAGGAGCTACCCTAGACTTCTCCATGCCGGCCGGAGCTTTTCTCCACGAGGCGCTTGCGGCTCCACCGTCTTGACGTCAACCAGGCCAGCATCTGGAGCGTCGGAACTTTGACGGAACATGTTTGACAGACCATATAAGTGACAAGCTTGGACTCAATTTGCAGCCTGGAGTTGAACAACCTACTCGTCCGGTCTCCTCGGGTTCATAGACCTTGCCTCCGCAAACCCGTCTCCAACACACACATCCGCTCGACCTACAGGCCGCCATGTTCGGCAAGCCGAAGACCACGTCGGCCAAGAGCCGCGGCATCAGTCCCGAACTCGAAGCAGTCCTCCCGTACGGCGACATCCCGTGGTACAAGCAACGACACCTCGTCTGGCTCAACTTCTACTGCATCTTCCTCGCCCTTCTCTGCGCTGCAAACGGCTACGATGGCTCGATGATGAACGGCCTGCTGGCGCTGCCCCAATGGTTCGAGTTCATGGACCACCCTGCCGGCGCCTGGCTGGGCTTCATCAACGCCATCCAGTCCTTATCTACGATGCTCGCTTACCCCGCCGTCGCGTACTTCGCCAACCGGTGGGGAAGAAAGAGGGGCCTGCTCGTCGGGTACTTCTTCCTCTTCCTCGGTTCTCTGCTCCAGGCGTTTTCCCCGAACAAGACTGGTTTCATTCTTGGTCGACTATTCATCGGCCAGCCGAGTGCGTGGTGGGGTGGGCTTGCGCCTCTGTTGATTACGGAGTTGGCGTATCCTACTCACCGAGGTATTCTCACGGCGTAAGTCAACTCAAATAGTTTTTCTGGGTCACCTCTCTTGGCACTTTAGAATTTTGGCTGGAGGGGAGTTACTCTCATCAGGCACGCTCTTGAATTTTCTTGAGAAACACCCCTTTCTGGTTTAACTACTACCAGTCCTGAAAATATACCTTGACTGAAACTTGGCTCCTAACACAGCCTTTACAACTGCGGCTGGTTCGTAGGAAGCTCCCTCGCAGCCTGGGTAACCTATGGAACGCGCAACTACGCCAGCACCTGGTCCTGGCGCATCCCCTCCCTCCTCCAGATCGCCATCCCGCTCGTCGTCCTCCCCGCCGCGCTCCTCGTGCCCGAGTCCCCGCGGTACCTCGTCTCCAAGGGCAAGTCGAAACAAGCACGCGCCGTGCTGACCAAGTTCCACGCCGGCGGCGACGAAGCCTCCCCCCTCGTCGCCTTCGAGATGGCCGAGATCGAGCGCGCCATCGAGGACGACCGCGCCGCGAGCAGCAGCTCCTCGTGGGCCGAGATGTTCAAGACGCCCGGGAACAGGCGCCGGGCGCTCATCTCCGTGTCGCTGGGCATCTTCGCGCAGTGGAACGGCAACAATGTCGTGTCGTACTACCTAGCGCGGGTCCTAGAGACGGCCGGCATCAAGTCGGTCACCGACCAGACCCTGATCAGCGGCTGCCTCCAGGTCTGGAACCTGATCCTGGCCGTTTCTGCCGCCGTCTCGGTCGACCGGCTCGGACGCAGGCCGCTGTTCCTCGTCAGCTGCGGCGGCATGCTGGCTAGCTACGCCGTGATATCGGGGCTCTCGGGTGCGTTCGACACCAGCGGGAAGGCCTCTATTGGTCTCGCTGTCGTGCCGTTTCTGTTCATCTACTACGGCTTCTACGACATCGCATTGTGAGTTTGGGCGTGGATGCTCCCCGGATTGACTCGCGCTGACTGTTCTCGACATAGCACCCCCCTCATTGTCTCGTACCCGGCCGAGATCTGGTCGTACCATCTCCGCGCCCGCGGTACGGCCCTGACGCAGATGTCCACTTACTTCGGCATCTTCTTCAACGTGTTTGTGAACCCCATCGCTCTGGAGGCCATGGGATGGAAGTACTATCTGGTCTTTGTCGTCATTATCATCATCGGCTCGCTTATCATCTACTTCTTCTACCCTGAAACCAAGGGACATACCTTGGAGGAGATGGCGGTTATTTTCGACGGCGAGGCGGCTAGGGTCACAGACGCCGCGTTCGACAGAGATGTCAAGGGGGCCATCTCCCAGCATCACGAGAGCGCGTAGTCATTGATTGAGTAACACACGCGGCGCGGATATTGCGCCGTTGGGTTAGATGAGCTCGACGAATACAACTTGCAAACAAGCTATTGGGGTGTAACTGTATCAATACGAGTAAACTAGCAAGATTTTCTAAATCTTCGATCACCGACTCGGAAAGGTCTTGACTCGCCCGATACGTCCGGCTACGGCTGCTTGGTATAGCCCTGTTATGTTATTGATCTGCGCCCCTGGAAGGATGAGAAGCTCCGATACCTCCTCATTGCTGGACCCAACCAGCTTTCAATAGCGGCTCACAGTGTCTGGCCATGCCGCCTTCTCACATACAGGCCGATATCACTCTCGAGGGGGAAACCAGCCACTCTCTGGTGGTTGCGAGTGCCTGAGATGCGCAGAAACGTCTCGATGTTGTGGCTATTCTTTTCGCGCCAGGGGGGGTAGCCAAGACGGCCTGCCGCAACCTCATACAGCTCAAGAAGCATTCGGGAAGACGCGCTGCGGCCACCTGATCCCCAGATCCTGCTGAAAGCACCAGATGCCTATAGTTCCTCGACAAATATTGTATGTTGTGCGAGCGGTACGGGTTCATCGAGGGCATCGAGGGCGCCCAACTCGGGAGGAATCCTAGTGTCTCCGAGCAATCTTAGATCGGGAACTGGCGTTGCTTTTGGAGTAGAGGATGCTGTAGTTTCGATTCGGTAGCCACGCGGCTTGCTAGAGATCGAAACTGCGGAGATTAGCGTAACTCGTCCTGCAAAAAACGAACAAGAAAAGGGGAAAAGGAATGGAGCTGGATGGAATCGAACCATCGACCTCTCTGCCGGGTGATAATGATGTTATAAGGATGCAGTAAGGATACAACCGACAGAGCACTCTTACCACTGAGCCACAGCCCCTTTTGAAGTAGAATTGGTAGAATAGGAAGAGTTGGACTGACAGATAAAGGATAGGCTTTTGCGTGTTGGTGGATGCCTGAGGGCCTGAGGGTCTCGAAGCCATGGCGTTTTGGTTGACTGTTATTGGGAACTCTACTGGTATCGCAGGCTTACCAGACCGGGACCCTCCCCTCGACGAACATGTACATACGCTTGCCAGTCTGTACGCGGTAGGCTCTTTCCTTTAGGATAGCATGGACACGCTTCTCGTCGGTGTTGAAGGGACCTTTTCGGCTGTCGGCGAGCTGGTTCCTGGTGTCCTGGTCGACTCCGACCCAGCCCTGCATTTCGTGTCCTTTCGGAGACCCCATCGCTTGAAGAGACGTTCGTAGGTTGATCTTCTGGAGTCATGGTATGCATTAGACGATGCTACAAATATTGACAACAGCGTGAAGGTGTAATAGCTTTCAGCGTACCCGGCGACGATAGCATACTCCATCTCCATGTGCTTCATGACCTGTCGCATTTTCAAATCTTGCTCAACGTAAAGGCTCTCGAGGAGGGCACGGTATGTTGTGAGGTTGCGAGTGGCGGCCATTGTGTTGGTGATGGGCGCGAGGGTAGGAGGGATGCAGAGGGGCGCTGCGCTGCTCAGAGACAGTACCTATCGCGGAAGAGTTGAAGGAGAAGGCAAGAGCCTGCGGCGTATCGGGAGACAAGCAACGCTAAGGAGCGGCCTCGAAATATTCTGGTAAGTAGACGAGAGAAGAGCCGGCCTGCGCTCCTGTAACCGGCGAAGGAGATGTATTGTATAACATCAGAAAGCGGCATGCTCCTAGCATGGTTTGGTTAGTTGAAGCCAAAACCATCGCAACTCTGATTGGATAGGTACCTACTGACCCAGGGAAGCCACCTGCCATTGCTGATTGGATGAGGACTTGACAGTATGGTGGGTCAAGTAGAGTTCGTCTCGTCGCCTTGACACTGCCCGCCCCGAGCCAAGGTCCATATGAGTCTACAAGTACAAGATTAACATCACGATGAATCTGTCTGAACTTTGATACAAACTACTGGTGATCGTTCATATCCCTGAAACTCACCTCGGTGACTGTAAATTTTCCGCGGGGAGAAAGCTACCCTTTGCGCTGCGTGATCGCACCTATTCACCACTGCAACATGCCGTAAATCTCTCGTCGTCAGCAACGCTGGATCCCACCCAAAGACTGCTCCCTAATCTCAAGCTCATATCAAAAAACATACGGGCAGTTAATTTTTGGTTGATGGACGACAGATATTCAAGTGTTATAATGCTACTTTAAGCTGCCAAAGCAAGGGAAACGTCCCTTTGGCAATCATTATCTGACTGTAGAATGCAGTTGGGAAGGCACGCCAGAATGACTTGTTTCTCGCGGCAGTGGCCTATGCAGTAGTAAAAGGGCCGGGTTCCCTTATCGCCCCTGAACCCAGCACTTGGGGGACTGGACATGGGAGGAGTGGACACAACAAAGCTCGAAATATCTCAAGGCATGAAAGTCGCCCACGTGGCTCGACCGAGGCCCGCTGGCTGGCTGTAGTCTAAAGGCTCAATATCCATTGAACCAATAATAGATGAGGCGTATCAAACCGAATTCATGCTTTAGAGTCGCTCTGGAGATACGGAGAGAATGCTGACGTGACCCGAAGAAGATGGAGAAACACACCTACTGATAACACCGGTGCCCAGGCTTTCTTCTGACAGGGATATGGACAAGCTTTAGTGACATGCCCTTAGAATACCTTCATCTAGAGCCTAGAATGGTGGATCTACAGCTCAGGCTCGACCAGCAAATCGGCTAACGTTGTCAATAGCTACCTTGCTGTAGGTATACGGGGGTGGCTTAGCATTGAAGACCAATACAAAGGACCAAAGAGAGGGGGTGTGGTAATCATATATGTCAGATCAAGATCAATAGTTTTGTACAGTACAAAGTATGTCAGTAGATAATACAAAGGATGGCTGCCCCTCGAGTTGGACGGAAATGACCCTCAAAACTACAAATTTGAGGGAACAAATCGTCTAGACATCGCATCGGCTCTGTGTTAGCAATATGCAGAATATTCCACTCAAAGATCTGCAAACGCGAAGACACTCCGAATCTCGACGACCGTACTCTTCGATATCAGACACCACCAACAGCAGGCGGCGGCATAAAAAGATGGGAACTCTTCGCGTGACCTTCTCCTACGCGTTCGACTGGGCCATTCTCTTCGCCTTTGCCGTCGCAGGCTTTTTTCTAGGGAACCTGTCACCAAACAAGCGACCGTTCGACCTGGGGGACCCCAACATCAGCTTCCCCTTACACGACGATACCGTATCCATCTTGAACGCCTTTCTTGCCTGCGTCGTTGCGCCAATATTGGTGGTAATCGTAGTCAGCCTGCTTCTCGCACCGGGTTCGACGATAGTACCGGGCACGTCCCGTTCCCTCACATTGCGGCGCAAGATTTGGGAACTACATTCCGGCCTGCTCGGCCTCGTCTTCTCGGTCGTGGCGACCTGGTTCATCGTGAGCACGACCAAGAACCTCCTGGGAAAGCCTCGACCGAACGCCTTAGCGCGCTGCCAGCCCGACCTCGAAAACATAGCCCAGTATATCGTTGGCGGGGTCGCAGCAACGGCTTCCTCTGCGGCCGGGCAGCTCGTTTCTGCCGGCATTTGCAAGAACCCAGACGCCGGCGTGGTGAACGAGGGGTTTCGCAGTTTTCCCTCAGGGCACTCCTCGATCGCTGCATCCGGCCTCGTCTACCTTACGCTCTTCCTGGCCAGCAAGTTTGGGGTCACGGCACCGTGGGCTACTCCCCGTACCGACGGCTTGTCAAAGACCAGGCATTCCGCAGTTCCCCTGCGCACTGATGGGACCGTCGCTGCCGACGAGTTCGAGACGCCACCCCTGGAAACAACAGGCACTCTACCTACATCATCGGTTCGTAGGCAGGCCGCTGCGCCGCCCATGTATCTGGTCATCCTGGCCCTAATTCCGTTTGGTGGCTGCGTCTTCATCTGCGCCTCCAGGTGGTACGACTTTCAACACCACGGTTTCGACATTCTCTTCGCTTTCGGTATCGGCGCTACCACGTCTTACTTCGGTTTCCGACTCTACCACTTACCGATGGGTCAGGGCACGGGTTGGGCTGCGGCGCCACGCAGTGAGGACGCGGCATTCTGGTCGGGCGTGGGCAAGCAGGGATACGGGCACAGCTTGGACAGAACCCGTCAAGACTCCATGTGCTAAACACAACACAGCCTCGCTACTACATGGAGAAGTACGGCTATTGACCAATGATAGGGTCTCTATTTCGCAGCAACCAGACTGCTTAGGTGTAGTATATGTTACGTAGTTATGAACAAGCAGGGAATAATGTATGTCGGAGCACAATTATCTTCACACCCAGTCGTGCCGCCTTTGATGAACTCAACCCAGCTACGCCAACGGTAACTCCGAGTTGAAATGTGACGCGTCTCGGAGTTACCAACAAAATGGCACGGAGACCGAGCACGAGGCCAACTGCTATGTCCTGACAGGCGCTATGATCAAAGCCTTGCCCCTCGTGGCTAAAATTAGATGGGAAAGTTCAAACAGCCCAACCACATCTTTCTTTCATCATGTTTGGTTATTGACTCTCGTCTCATCGGGCGGGTAACGAGGGAGCCTGGCACGAGTTGAATGGGGCAGAGGGTCATTCATTGCTGTGGTGGATGCTATTGAACTGCCGCAACCTTCAACCAGGTCACGGCCCCAAACATCGCCGCACCACTGTAATGAACACCTCTATCTACTAGTTGAACTCATCACAGGGCCCATGCCTCTTCGCGAGTAATGAGTAGTTACAAGCACATCCAGCCTGCGTCCCCCACCTACTCCCGTTCCGGATCGCCTCACCACCCAAAGGTCTCGCAGTGAATTTCGATGCTACTTCCCGAAGCAATGTGGCGTGCAGCAGTGGTGCGAACCAAGTCGGTAAGTGTCTGGGGACCGCACGCGGCGATGAGTATCCGCTTGCCGGGCTCTACGGTCTCTAGTGCCTGACAAATCGCTTTCTCAGCTTCCAGTTTGTCATACTTGATATCGTAGAGGCTGTCAATGTCTTGCGAGTCGTTCTGCTGAGTCGGGTTCACTGCAGCGTTCATCTCCTTCTCGGGGTCGCCCGGTACCTGGTCATCCAAGGCGCCCTGAGTCGACTGCTTAGGTGCGGCCGAGGGTTGACTTTGCACAGGAGAGTCTCTAGAGCCCTCCCTGGTCACATGAAGCAGCATGTTCATTCCAGAGGGGTGCTGGCACAAGGACTGAATATGCTCCCCAAACCATTCAAGGTTCTCTGTGGTCGTCGTCAGCATCTGCTTCCACCAATTACACACAGGACGCGGACGTACCTCTTTTCCTGACGGCCCAGATGAAATCCACATGTGTGCCAGAGTTAGATTCGAGATGCTGTAGCAAGCTAGTAGCCAAGCCGAAGGTAAAGGAGGCACCCGTCCCGCCCGCCACCAAAATCACCTTGTCATAGTGTGACGGGTTGGGGAACGCTCCGTAAGGCCCGTCCACGGAGGCCCATACAGAGGTCCCGACATCACTACCCGCGCAGTCGTGGGCAGCCTTGGTGAAACCATTGTAAGAATTCAGCACCAGCTCCAGCCCTCCCTCCGGCGTGTTGGACACGATGGTGAAGGGGTGGGTCTGGAACGCGCGGATGCTAGGGATCCAAACAAAGCAGTGAGACCCCGGGACGGCCCCAGCCAGGGTCTTCTTGATGACCATCCGGACACCGTTGTCCGGCAGCCGATAGATGGTGGCGCTGTTGTTGACCAGGTTGTACAGCATTCTCGATCCCCGGACGAGGCGGTCGAGGGCCCAAATCGCGGCAGCGAAGACCATCGCTACAGGGATCTTCCACACCCAGTAGGGCCTGTGAAGGGCGGTAAACAGCACCGCGAAGAAGAAGCCCAGGAGGTGGCTGACATAGAAGGACTCGTAGCCGAAATTCCTGACGAGGCCGAGGAGCAGCACCAGCAGGGCCACGCCAGCCACAATGCCCTCCCAGTTTTGCTCCTCGATCAAAACAGACCAGCGTTTCTGGTCTCCGTAGTATACCATGTAGAAGATGGCATGGAGGACCAGCTGCAGCACGGCTGCGTATCCGGCCAGGCGGTGAAAGAAGTTTAGGCGCTCGTAGGAATGCCCGGTCAGAACCCCGAGCGGCGTGTTCTTTAGGCCGAAAAACACGCACAAGGCCATGTTGGCGGTCGACATCCTGTTCACGCTTCTGTAAGCCCATGATAAGCAAAGGGGTAGAGGGTGCCATCTTACCATCCAAACCTGGCAGCAAAGTTGCTGGTCTTCGCGCTGTCCACGTGGTGGAAGCACATCACAATGTTGACCCCGACAAAAGCGACCGTCAACAGAGCGTGGCCACCCGATGGACAGCCAGGTACTTTGCGCACTAGCAAACCTCGGATTTGACTGGCGCAAGTTTTAGTTTAGGATTGGATTCTTTTTTGTCTAAACCTTGGATCTTACCGAGTTGCTTTGACGACGTAGGAGAACCCGGGCAGGCGTTGCCATGTTCTTGCCGATAATGAAAATTTGCGGTTGAGGATCCGAACCCAGTGATACAAGATGAACACCGCAATGACTGCAGCTATTATTCCCGCGTAGACTTTCAAATTCCACTCATTCATGAGTTGGCGCGCGTTAGGCGGCTTAGGTTTCTTTGCGGCGCGTGGTTCGATCATCTTCGGAATTGCTGAAAGTTGCCAGGGACGAAACAATGAATCCGGGGTCACAATATGGGACGAGAAACGAACAAAAGATTCTTCTAGCTGTCGAAAAAAGACCGCTCTGTTTTAACACAGATTCAGAGATTTTGACTGCTCAAGTCGAGGTAGCAACTTCAGCTGCAGTTTCTACAACTGGAGTGGGGAACGCCCAACAAACACACCAAACCAGGAAGAAGCCATCGTGAATCCCACTAAGAGCGAGCTGCTCTGCTCGGAGTTCTCCTCCCAGTTTCCACTATTTAAAAATCGCTCAAGTTTTGCAGGAAGCGGAAATCGGCGGTCGCGATATCTCTCCTTCTCAACGTAGACCATGAAGGCTACGATGGCGGTGATTGGATCTAATCAGATCCAGAGATAATCATTTCATGTCTGGATCACGGAGGGATGTCGGCATTTTCCCTGTCACTAAACCCTTGTATCAACAAAATCCCTCATCAAAGTCACTCTACTTCTCGAGGACATTCTTCTAAAGGTCAAGGTCAGGCCGCAACCGAGGCTCGAAGATGGTTCGATCATCCAAGGACCAAAAGTTCCAGTGAAGAGTTTGCAACTTAGTGGAGATATACCCTTCACTGTCAAGGAACTTTGGAGTTCCAGATTGCTTCGTGGCCTCGCATAGTATGTGCAGGCAGTCTAGAGAGCGGGGGACCAGATGGATGTACTGTTGCTGCCGCTGTAGTCATCGTTGTTCTGCCAAGGTCACATTTCACGATTTCTTCCCGTTCTATCCATTCTTACCAGGCTCCCTCTCTCTTGACAAAGTAGACCGAGGTTTCCTAGAGGATGACAAGCCTGACAAACGACTCCTGAAAACGAAGTCTCTCAGTTCTACTGTCTTTCAGCAGCTGGTCTGTATGAACATTTTTCATGAAACAATTCATTTTGGTGAAGAGACATCATGCCTGAGTAAGGCAACGTAGCCGCCGTACCGTTTTCGGCCAAGGTAGCATCCACGTCCACGCACGGACACAGTAACGGATCCCCAGCGTAATGGAATCATTCTACAGACAACCCATTATGGTCTCCGATTAGAAAACAGAATGGCTTGGGTGGAAGCCCTTGGAGGGTCGTCCCTGGTGCCGATGGTATGTTAGGTGGTGATGTCCGAATGGGGCATCTGGGGGCGTTGCCAACAAGGTCATCCACCTGCAGATGCTTCCCGGGAATAAGGAAAGTTTTAAGCGATGCAGCCGTCCCAACTTCGGCTCTGGGCCCTTGGATTGTTATTCGCTGCTTTCGGGTCTTTCCGTCTTGGCTGCCGGTTGCCACTTGACAAGGTTTGAGCTGGGGGGCTGCCATATCTCCGAGCTGACTTCTCGGTCCTCCGAGCCAACTTACACACGCTTCTAGCCCCCTTTTAGTGTACTAGTCGTACGACGTTTATCTTCCTAACGGCCAATTATACTTCAAAGACAGCGCACGTGTAGGAATGAAGCGAGATTCTAAAGACATCCTGGTCGTCCTTGGTGGTTTGTTGCGTAACGATCTGCATGTCCACTTTTTCGAAAGCTTCTATTCATTTCGTAGGCAACTTCTGGATCTACCGGTGGACCGTGAGAGCGTGGCTACTGCTTAAAGCTAACTTAACTCCGTTGAAGCCGGTCGATAGTAACTGTGATGATCTTCACAGTTGCGTGGAAGATATCTGGGGCTTGGAAATACAAACAATGGTGAGACAGAGTCCAGGGAGTTTGGGTCTTCCGGTCCGTGAAGGTGCTATTTTTTGATCCAAAGGAGAGTGAAACGACCTGCCCTTTCTGGAACGATGAATTAGCGGTTGTGATCTCTAATTATGGCACCAGCTTTACATACGCCCGGCGTCACAACCGTTGCCTCGCTCTCGCTCCACATGGATGCACCATGACCATGTAGGTTCACACGGAACATTCTCGGGATGAGGGGCAAAGTACCCAACACCGTGGAAGGTCTTTGCATCGGTGCCTAATACAGTATAGATGGTTGGTCTACCGGCAGGTCAACCGTCTTGGCAGAATGCCAGCGTTGATCGGGGGCTCATGAAGTGACATGGGCAACTTAATTTGCGGACATCTGTGTTATCGCCAGACCCATTGACGCGTAGGCTGTGGATAGGGCGTTGTTGTCATGGAGCCAACGCATTGGAGCCGTAGGTCTAGAGCTGCTTCTATCAGTCTTCCAATCGGGCAACTTTGAAAAGGACAGTTGGGTTCACCCATCAACAAATAGCACGAAGCATGTAACGAGTCAAGATACCATGACAGATGTAATTATAGAATATGCTACTTCTACAGATTTCACGTACCCTCAAACTGTTCTCTTGCGGAAGAACTTTGCCTCAGGAATGTTAACTTGAGCCATACAAAAACGTAATAGCCGGTCCAGTTCAGGGGCTACACAATTAACCGCCAGGATCCATGGGCGGCACAACTTTGCCCCAATTCAACCGCAAATTGAGTTGCCCAAGCTGGAATGAAGCGCAAGGGATCAAAATCTTCAGGGCATTCAGCCGAATGACTTTCAAAGAGCGTTTGTGGTCATGGCAGCGCCCTTCTTGGACTCTTCGTCGACCGGTACATCAGTGCGGCTGAGCGCATCAGGGGACACGGAAACCCTGCCAGCCTCCTTAGACCTCATCAACGGCCAGTGACCCTTGGCCTCGTGAAATCTGAGGGCGGCGAGCCAGGTAATGACGGTGATCCAGTAAACGTTGTACGAGATGACAGAGCCGTAGGTGGCAGAGTTATTCCAGCCGAAGATGGCGTTCAGCAAGCCCCAGCCGCCACCACCGTTAAGCTGAGGGCTGCAGCACTACAGACGGAGTCAGCATGTTTCTGGTCGTGAGGTGCGCGGAGCGATGAATATTGGGTTGTACTTACGTTAACGTGCCAGACGCTCTTGTCGATATCGTAGGACCCAGGGCCGCTTCCAACCTCTGCAGCATCACCGCCGACGGCGTCGTTCCACTTCTGTGCTTCGAAGAACCAGACCGCGCGGGAAAACAGTCCGGCTGCGACAATGTACAGAAGACAAGTGGATGCAACGAGGAAGATTTGTAGTTTCGAAGTCGATCCGCTCCTGGTCATCGAACGTAGTTGTCAGCTTGAGTTCTGCACCTCTGGCTTTGGATGCTCAAAGGGAAGCCTTACTTGTACAGAAGGTAGCTAACAAAGATACCCACGATCAGTCCCACGACCACAGGGAGAGGGACCGAGGTAGCAGGCGCGGCAAATGTAACACCAGCAAGGAAGACGATGGCTTCAATACCCTCTCGAAGAACCGTGATGAACGGCAGAATGAACATAACGTATTTCTCCTTGTTTCTCTTCCAGCGCGACTGGCCGGCAGACGATGAGGTCTTTGGAGATGGCTCCATGGCCTTGGCCAGCTTCACGCGCCATTTATCTTGTAGCTTTCCGACTCGGAGGAGGGCGACTCCCATCAGCGTGATTATGATGGAGGCAAAAAGGGCGAACGAGGCTTCGTAGTAGTATTCGTGGGCCTGCCAGCTGTCCTTGCCGACGCCGTAGAAGACGCCGATGATGGCCCCGGCGACGATGAGGCAGACGAGGAGGCCGATTGCCGTCCCCAGCCATACCTGTGTGGAAGCAGAACAGTTAGCGCGATTCGCGCTTTGGCGGTAAGTTACCTAAGAGAATGGCCTGGTGTTACCTGTTTTCTCATGGCTTTGTAAACCTGGGCATCTTGTCCTGAACCGCCGAGGGTCTGCTTCAAGAAGGCGAGAAGGACGGAGACAATGATGCCGGTCTCCAGGGACTCGCGAAAGACGACGAGAAAGACGGGAACGGAAAAGACGTTGACAGTCATGGTGGGTGTGGTGGTAGCGTATCCTTCGTGAAGCTTCGCAGATCTGAGGAACCAAGTCCGCAATGGGACGGCGAAAGATTTTATTGCTGGCCAGGCAAATGATATCCTTGAAGAAAGAACACGAGATGGCAGAACCAGAAACGATCTGGAATAGACTGTAGCCGGCTTCGTCCGAGGTCGGGATCGGAGGTGGACTGCGCTTGTGGTCCCAGCACTTTGTTAGGCTCGCAATCTGCGACTAACAAACCACCTTGAAAACTTTTCGCATTGTACCTGTAACTTACAGATACTTTTCTGGGTCTTGATACAAGATGCAGGAATGGGCCGATTGTAGCCCCCATACGCATGGATTGTGGCCTGGTGGATGGTGCTAGCGGGCGACGGTGGCTGAACTCCGATCACCTAGATTCAGCTCTCCTCCCCCCCATTACCCAGTGAGCGATTATCAGATGGATTAGATGGATAATCGGCGCTGCCTTCTTTCCTATCGCGGATGATCCCGCCGAATGAGGCGGAACGGGCTAATGAGGGGCAAGAGGAAGGACGGACTGCAACCCGTCTGCTCTATACAGTACCCCCCGAATTGGCTTTCGTGAAAAGTTTTCTCGGAGCATGGTGTTGCGTTGTCTCTCATCTGCTCGCCTTTAGTAGATAAAGGTTCGTCCCATTTTATCTTTCGGACGTGGCGCAACCCAATTCTCCCGATTCCTCCCTCCCTGTCGCTCTCCAACCTCCCGCTCTTCTGTCTCAAGTCCTTTGACTTTAAGTCTGTTTGTTCGTTTACTCGGCCAGCTGCTCGCGTTTTAGATGGTTTTGGTGCTCTCTGTCGCGCTGATCGCGTGCTCAGCACTGCGCCAAGTCTCTGCCGCAACTATTACCTACAACTGGTCCATCGGCTGGGTAACCGCCAACCCTGATGCCGCGTTCGACCGGCCCGTCATTGGCATCAACGGCCAATGGCCCGTTCCACGCATTGACGCCAACATCAACGACACGATCATCATCAATGCGCGGAACGACTTGGGCAACCAGTCGACCTCGCTGCATTTCCACGGGCTCTTCATGAACGGAACAACGCACATGGATGGCCCCTCTCAAGTCACCCAATGTCCCATCCCGCCGGGGCATTCGTTCACCTACAACTTCACGGTATGTGTAGAAACCTTTGCCTCAAATTCTCCGGCAACAAGTTTGTAGCAACCGAGGGAAGCCTCATTCGTTGACTCTCGAGTCCTGCAGATAACCCAACCCGGCACCTACTGGTACCATTCCCACACACAAAGCCAGTATCCTGATGGCTTGCGGGGCCCGCTCATCATTCACGATGCCAACAACCCTTACAAGAACGACTACGACGAAGAGATTGTGCTGACGTTGTCTGATTGGTACCACGAGCAAATGCAGCTGCTCATCCCGGGCTTCATGAGCAAAACCAACCCAACCGGAGCCGAACCCGTTCCCAAGGCTGCTCTCATGAACGAGACTCAGAACCTCACAATCTCTATCCAACCAGGCAAGACGTACATGTTTCGAGTCATCAACATCGGGGCTTTTGCCGGCCAATACCTCTGGTTCGAAGGTCACAACATGTCAATTGTCGAAGTTGATGGTGTCTATACCCAACGAGCTGAAGCAGAGATGATTTACGTCTCAGCTGCCCAGCGTTGCAGTTTCCTCTTGACCACGAAGAAAGACACCAGTCAGAACTATCCGATTGTTGCCAGTATGGATACGGTAAGTCGGCTCAAACTACGCGAAAGTTGTCGAAATGGCAGACCATTGCTGACCAACGGCGATATCTCTTTCGTGCTATAGACCCTCTTCGACACGCTTCCCGATGATCTCAACTGGAATGTCACCGGTTGGCTTTCTTATGACCAGTCAAAGCCTCTCCCGGAACCAGCGACCGTGGACGAATTAGATCCATTCGATGACATGACCTTGGTTCCCCACGACGAGATGGAGCGGCTCGGCGAGCCGGATCAGACCATCGAACTCAACGTGATCATGGACAATCTGGGTGATGGTGCCAACTACGCCTTCTTCAACAACATCAGCTACAGCCATCCCAAGGTTCCTACCTTGTACACGGCCCTTACGTCCGGCGACATGGCGAAAAATCCAGAGGTTTACGGCACCTACACTCACAGCTTCGTGTTGAAGAAAGACCAAGTCGCCCAAGTTGTGGTTAACAACCTAGACTCCGGGCGGCACCCTTTCCACTTGCACGGCCACCACTTCCAGGCTCTGTATCGTGGCGCAGAAGAGAGCGGCACATTCGACGACGCGAACGTTACCGAGAACGACTTCCTCAGCGTCCCCATGAGACGCGACACCCTCGTCGTTTGGCCCAACGGAAACATCGTTCTCCGGTTCAAGGCGGACAACCCTGGTATGACTCCCCAAACAGTTGCTTCTGTGTCGAATCTCAACTAACACAAAGCCTTGGCTTTAGGTGTTTGGCTGTTCCATTGCCACATTGAATGGCATGTCACATCTGGCCTGTTGGCGACCTTCATAGAGGCACCACTGGAGCTTCAAAAGTCACTTGCTCTTCCACAAGACCACCTCGACGTTTGTAATGCCGGCAAAGTCCCAGTCAAGGGCAATGCCGCCGGCAACACTGAAGACTTGCTGGACTTGACCGGACAGAACGCGCCCCCCTCCCCTCTTCCGGCTGGGTAAGTCCTTTGTCACCGTTTTCTGACTTCCGTTCACGAAACTCTTTGGACTGACAGAAATACAGGTTTACGATCCGCGGCATCGTCGCTTTCGTTTTCAGCTGCATCACTGGCTTGCTGGGTGTCATCGTCGTCTGTTGGTACGGGATGTCAACTTCGAGCGGCCATGCTGAGAGCAGCAGCGGCATGGTGTCGTCTCCGCCAGTGTCTACAACGGTGGAAGGTCATGGTAAGAGCGCGGCAGAGAATGAGCCCCGTGATCGAGAATGATTCGTAAAAGATGGTTATGCGTCTTCACGAGGGTGGCCGGAGACCGGCTTGGGCGTCAACTACTATGTCTCGATGCTGGACATGTACAACCCATTGATATCGCCTTGGGGACTATGTTTTGTTCTCGGTTAAGGAGGACCAGTACGTACCACTGTGAGAAGATGTGTAATGTAGAACGAGCTCAATTGAACAAGGGTAGCTTGATTGTAGGTAGGGTGTTTAGGAAACGAGAATAATTCACTTGCTTTCGCTAGAGGAATCGGGTACCAACGGCCATACTGTGATTAGAGTGTGTTGGTACCTATATCGAGGGAGTTGTGATTCTCGTAGTAAATTATTCTAGTAATAACCGCTATCAGCTATGGGGCACTATCGGTATGATCTGATAGGGACGGTATTACTTCTATAGATACTACGGATCAGTATCCTGTTACAGGTTAAGAGTTATTATATAGTCGTGTTACTTCAGCAAAATACGCCCCATGACCCCTAAACTATCAAGCCTTACTAATCACGGAACGCTTGTTTGATAAGGTGACAAACAGGGTACGCTACAACTGTTCGAGGAAAGCCTAACATCATTTCTGGGAACTTGTATCTGCATACAAGTATTACTGTTTAATATT
Source organism: Colletotrichum plurivorum (assembly GCA_014235945.1). Lineage (NCBI taxonomy): Eukaryota > Fungi > Ascomycota > Sordariomycetes > Glomerellales > Glomerellaceae > Colletotrichum > Colletotrichum plurivorum. The sequence continues at coordinate 114,386 of WIGO01000027.1, forward strand.
CTGCAAGGGACTATGGTTAAGGTTCGCGGAACATCACCCACAGAGCGTGTAAGCTTGACTTGGGCTCCAGTGCTGTGGTCAGCGACCAGTCTCACAGTCTGGGAATTGGCAAGGAAAAACGAGTTGCCCAAAGGTCCCCAGATAGGTGCATTCGTGGAACATCATCTCGGGTTCGGGATGGGATGCAAGTTTAACGACGACATGCAGTCAGGTGACGGTTGTATAAGCATGGGTAATCCGGGAATATATAAACATCTATGATGATCGACTCAAAGGATGTGCTGTGTATGCGAGCGCGCATTGAACCAACGTTCTAGCACCTTGAGCCGTTCGTGCCTTGACAACTGGGGGTAATCTCGACATTCTGGGTAACCGTAATCGATGAGTCTTCCGGGTCCAGTTGTTCCAGAAACTCTGCGCGGAATCTCTCCATTGGCACTTTGCCCTCAAAAGCGGCAGCCACTTTTCCAACTATGTCGTCGGGTAAGTCGACGTTGAGCGACTGTAATCCTCGGATGACTGCGTCATCAACCTTCCTGTCCTCCTTTGTGGTGTGTCCCTGGGGAATTACTTGTGGCGGTAGGTGGAGATTTCCGAAGCAGAGACACGTAGTGTGCTCTTTCGATGTCGTCTGGACGGCTCATCGGTGGGCCTGATTGATATCGCCGCTGTCGGGTGCAGGCATGCGACCCGGAGTCTGTCTAGCAACCGAGATGGGCCGTTAGCGACTGCCAACAGATGAAAAGTTGGGGAAGGGGTAGGAAGGGATCGCGAAAGGACGGTCGGCTGCGGAACGTTGAAGGAAAGAAGCTGTTTCCCAGACGTACTGGCCAAAGGAGATTGATTTGGAGTCAGATTCCCAGTTAATCTTCGTGGTCTTGGGCGACCACATGGTAGTCTTCAGTCAGGCAGTGACCTATGCTCGGTGTCCGGACTACGATGGCGGTAGATATGACGGAAGGTAAGGTATATCGGCGTCCTGATTGAGAAGAAAGATATTGTTCGGAAGTAGAGGAGAGATTAGGCCGGACTATGTTGACAATATATACCCGTGGAAGAGTTTCGAGATGGCCAACATCTAGGCCAAGACAGACGCACTCTGTCTAAGTGGACCCTCCATATGCGAGCACCAGTGTACGGCACCCTTTTTTCAAATGCCGCTGAAAGATCGGAATTCGCATGGGATCTTGCTAAGTCCTGTGACGTCGGGCCCCTTCTCGTTCACGCTGCTGGCACACACACACTCTCTCAATGGAGACTTCAGATGGCAGGTGCAGTACCTCTATACAGTATAGCTAACTGTGAATAAAACAGGCAGACGCGAACGTGGGCCTTGGCCAATCAAACGGTTGTACAGTCTAAGGCAACTGCAAGATAGGTACCTCAAATAAAGTGCGCTTCATTGCTGCTCCGACTGTACACAAGTCGCGGGCCGACCCACATGATGGTTTGGGCCTCGACCAATCAACTGCGAAATACTGTGAAATCAAAAAAGGTCCTTCCCGCGGTCAGATCGCTTTCCAGGCTGACACCCTTCCCCCTTTGCCGAACGCGGGGGAGTAAGGCCTAGCTAGGTACGTCGAACCGCTTCGAACCGCAGCCAATCCCGCGGCGTCGTTGTGTAGGAGCCGATGGATTGCACCGCCCACGCGTCAAAAGTCATCTCAGCAATGGATCCGAAAGGCTTAGCGCTGTTGGCTCCGAGCTAGCGTACCTACCTTAAGGTACTGTGTTTTCATGACGGTTCTGGCCTCAGCCAATCATAACTTCCCTAAACGATGATGTGCACATGGCCCGGATCCAACGGGGCGGAAGGGAAAGAAAAATCACCGCCAGGCACAGCCACGAAGGCTGCCCGTGGGGTGTCTTAGCCTTCTGGGCAAACATACGTAAGAACCTACCTACGGATACTGGCATGACGGTTCTGGTCTTGACCAATGGGAGAGGGTGACGGCTTGTCCCAGGCCGCCTTCAATTGCTGCCCGTAGATGCAGCCTGCTCGGGGAAGGGAGCGTCCAACCGCCTTTTCCAACTGATAAAACACTGTCTTCTCGCCTTCCTCTTCGACCTTTCCCTCCGCACAACTCTTTCTCGCCAATCTCTCCTCTCTTTTGCCTCAACATCCCCTTTCCTCCTTTTGCGCTCGTCGAACGTTGGAATGGCTGCCGCTCGGCTTAGAGAGCACCGTGCTCTTCTTGAGAGTCTTTACGTCGACAAAGACCTGAAAATGCAACAAGTCATCGAGTACATGGAGAACGAACACTCATCGTCGCCGGGTACGTGGATAGCGTCCACGCTTCCACTCTGCCAATTTGCTAGCATCATCTAACAGGTACTTTGCCTCCAGAAAACCAACATACGAACGTCTCTTCCGACAATGGGGCCTACGTAAGAACAGGAGAGGCGAGGACTGGGCCTGGGTCGACCACAGAATGCGACAACGGCGTAACGAGGGCCGGAAGAGTGCACTCTACATCGACAACAAGCGGATTCTGATGCACGACGTCCAGAAAGAAATAGCTCGTCACGTTTCGACCTTGAAGCAGGCATATCTCTCAGCGAGGATGGGTATGTGTGCGTTCGTCGAGGCGAGAAGTGCCGCTGACCTTTGCAGCCCAAACTCCCAGAACACCTGCAGGCTACTACATCGAAACTCCAGCCTCCGCCACCTCGGGGGCAACCCCAGGCGCATCCTTCCTACCCCCTGTTTCGGAGTCTCGGACACCTGGTGCCGATCTAGGATCACCTGAAGACGCTGATAGTCCCGCCAGTTTGGACACCATCGATCCGGTTGACGAATCCCCTGGGGTGATGGACAATATTGACCTAGAAGACAAGGCGATGGTCGTCGAAATGCTGGAGAGCTGTGGTGCTTTCATTAAGACCTGGGGCTCGAGTGGCCGCAACGTGTCTAAGGAGAAGCTTCTCGAGCTCTACCAGGCTGTCGGTCATGGGATCTTGGTTGCCGCCCAGACGCCCAAAGAATACAGCATTCCGGCCGAGGCGACTCCGTTCACGACAGGATTCAATATTCTTCTGGCGACATACCGCATGGATTGCGATTCCGTCAGAGCCGCCGTCCTCGAAACTAGCATGACTGAATACGAGGACGTTTTCCGTTCTGCTCTGTTCATGGCAGCCCGGACAGGTGTCGTGGACTTGGTCAAGATTCTCTACGGTCAATTCCGAAGAAAGGAACCGAGAAACAACAAGAGAGAGACGTGTCTACATATCGCCAGCGTCCACAACCACCCGCAAGTGGTCGAATTTCTTCTCAAGCATGATGTAGACGTCAATGCGAGAAGATGGGATGACAAGACACCGTGGGCCGCAATTGGGCTCTGGTCCAGCCATGAGGAGGTTTCCAAGCTCCTAATTCAGGCTGGGGCGCGTATTAATGACACGAGACCCCGCGACAGCATGAACTTGCTACACCAAGAAGCCGCAGGCGGACACATCGAAGAGGTCAAAACGTTGCTTCGAAGAGGAGCTAACCCGTCTTACCGCACACCTTATCGCTGGGCACCTCTGGCGAGTCAATACGTCGGTCTCCATGGCTGCCTTCAGGCCCAACCTAACTCTTCGATAGCACTTTGCAAAAGGCCTGGAAGTTACGAAGCTTCTGGTCGAGGCGGGCGCTGACTTTAACGCCGTCTCCGACACAGGCAAGACGCCATTGGATTTGCAGACCAATGAGGAAAAGAAACAATAATTTATTGCCCATGGTGTAAAGACATCCAAAGATCTTCGACAACGGATGGGGCCTCCGAAAAAAACCTTCCAGCAACCCACTCGTCTTCCATCATCCCCTGCTACAGAGATAACTGGTGTTCAGGATACCAGCATGTCCTCCCCCTTACCTCAACCCATCATACACCCCGGCTCCCCTTTCTCTCTGTTGTTGCTGGGATCTGGAAGGCAAGAGCCTCATCAAGTTCGTGAAACCTCCATCGCCACGTCCTTGTCGTGGTCTTCGGAACTGATGATGAGACATGTTCGCGGCGAACCCGACGTTCAAGGACGTCAATCAGACGCGGATGAGGGATACGATTCTCCAGGAGGCAGTGAGCGATCGAGGATCTCCAGGTCTTGGATGACCCCCGAGATGAGAGAGTTCCAGTTTTAATCCTTTTGTCTGTTGAGAAGTGGAAAGTTCCGTCCAATATCTCTATTCTTGTACTCGTTCTATTTAGGTAACTATACTAAAGTCTGGATCGTGCGAACCTTTCTCGAAGAAAACAAAAAGTACCAATCGAGTTAATGTTTTTGTCGGAATATGGCGGTAGGGGATTAGCCCGTACCGTCTATTGGCTCGCTTAACGGGCCAACCACAAGGCGCAGTCCGGAACCAAGGCTCCGGGCTCCCGGGGCCCATCCGGCCAAGGGACCACTTAGCCCACCGCGCGGAGCCAGGTCCGAATAGCCTCCTTAGACACTTTTGACTATTGAATTGAAGTGCCCCCCGATGGGCTGGTTACCGCCCCAATTACGCTGCATGCAGCAATTATGCCTTTGGTGAAAGAAACCAACAGTTTTGTATCCTGTTGATCGATTATAGCTTGTGACATTTCCCTGCACCTCACTGCCTACATACCATCAGGTGAGCAAAATCAATAGAATGCATATGTTTCTGCATGAGCGGCAGCAGCGGTACAATACCACTCTTTCTAACAAAATAAATGACTACGCCATCACTCCGTCGCCACTAACCCATGACTAGGGCCTTTCAGAATCCCGCGGGAACGGTACATCCAAGTATTCAGATCTATATTTGCGGTGAATAATGGTTACTATCTTACACTCTCAACTGCTTCGTGTCAGATACGATGCATGCAGAAAGGCCTTGAAGAAAGTACTGTTTTCAATACACTCGGAATAGGCTCTGTATACAGACCTTTAAGCCAGTACCTGCCAAAGCCGGATGCATCTTTCAAGCCAGGCGTATCGTCATGTCTCAAACTCACTTTGCAGCCATTCGCGAACCCTATACCCAGGACTTGTCCGGGACCCAGAATGCCTGCTCTTGCGATTCCAAACAAGGCTCGTCTGACTCCCGCGGCCGTTCGGTACCATGATTTTGAGGTTGTCATCCAGATCGAGGTCAATAATGGCGGGGATCGTATAGCCGGACCTTTTTGGGCGTGCTTCGAAGTTTTGGTCGGAGGAGGAGTGGCTAAGGGTGGACTCGCTGCTCGGCCTGTCCTCCCTGCGATAAAACTTTCGTGTGTATTGGATGTGTTCTGCGGGGGCCTGTTGCACCGGGGCAGGTATCGGTTGTAGTGGGTAGTTGGTTTGGTAGATGGGGGTGTCGGTCGGGATGTGGGTGGGTTGGAAGGGACGCTCAGATGCGAAATCGTATTCCCATTGGCCTATGAGTGAAGAAAAGACATTAGTCAAGCCCGAGTGCGGCGTCGGGTCCAGACGTACCGTTGATGCCCACACGACTTCTGTAGTAAAATTCTCTGCCTTTGAGATCTGCCGCCCATGGCGACCATGCTCCTGCCGTCTGGACTGTGTATTGCGGCTCGTATGCAATGTCTTCCGCGGCATCCTGTGGTGCTCGTACCGGAACTTCAACATATTGGCTGGCCTTCTTCACCCTGTGGTGACGATGGCTGTGGTGTCGTGTCATGTTGCTGTTTAGAGGAAGAAAATCTTTTTCTCTATCTTGAGAAACAAATGCTATTTTTGAAAACAAGCTTGAACGTTTCAGCAACGGCAGTACGGATGAGCGCAGGTGCGAAGAGCACGCGGGTTGCGAACTTGCGTTATTTTAAACACTTGGAATCACTCAACCCCATCTTACGCGAATCTTCCACGACTGCCTACGCCTACCGTGGCGTAGCTCATGGCCAGACCTCCGACGAAACGACAGATGACATATGTGAGGTCACCCATCGTGTGATAACGGAGGGTAACTTCGGGTAAGGCACCCATACTCCTGCAGCGGGCAGTGGGAATAAAAAAGGGGGCGCATCTGGACCAAATTTCAGGGAAATCCCAGACAAGAATTGGCAAATGGGAATCATTACGCTCACAAGCATCTCAACGATTTGGAAAAAACGTACGGGCCATAGACCAATCATATCTCGCTGAGCAGCCAAAGTGCACTTTGGAGTGTGTTTGCACTGCCTGCTCTTGCTGCCTGCTTCATCGTGCATGACCGGACAGGCTTGGAATTGTACGGGTTGGAAATTACGCTCAACCCGGAAGATTTTGGTTGGGCTCTTTTTCGGGCGTGAATCCCACTCGTCATATGATAGAACTCGGTGGTGTGTATGACTGTATATAGCAAGTCACCAGCCGTGGTTGACTCTTCTGCTTACAGGTGGAGGGACTGTCACACTCTAATTACCTCGCCCCCAAAAACGCCCAGTTCCGAATGAGGCCACGGTATGTGGCCTTACACCGAAGGAAGCCGGTGACGTGGACTGCTGAGGCTCATTTGCTGGCTGATGCTGCTGCGAACTAGCGAACGCCTGGCTGCCCAACATCATGCAGGCCGGTTTGCCTGACGGCACGGCAAAAAGTGCACTTTCGAAACGGAAAATTGACGAGCTACTGAAACAATGTGATTGTTGCTGACATGCACCTCCAGCCAAGGCACCAGCGGCCCAGGGATCGACGCAGCCCGCATCTGACTCCGGGCACGTGTTAAGGGCTTACATCGTCGCAGGCATGCTTTATCTCCAGACAGTCAAGAATCGGGGATTGAAGGATGAGATCCGTGTTTTGATGTCTATCAGATTGCCTTGGCGAGGAGCTGCAGACTGTGTGCTATATTATCAACTCAGTTACCAACCAACTTGGTCTCAGGAGGCCCTAGATAGCTCTCCACCACACTCCCCGCAACGACATCGACGACAATCTTCTCCAGGTACACCTCGGGCGAGCTCGCCCTCCACCGCAGCGCATGCCTCCCCCGTCCCAGTACGGCCAGCGTCACGGTCTTCTTCCAGACGTGGTCCGCCACGCCGGCCGTCCACTCGGGCGGGGTATCCCCGGCTTTAGCCGGATCGCCCAGGACGCGGGTGAAATTGCCCGTCTCCGAACCCTCCGCGGCAAGCGTTAGAGAAAACGCCATCGGCAGGTTGGGATCGGTGTCGAGCGCGCCGTTAACGTACACCGTCGCGTTGACGGGCTTGGCGACCTCGCTGAAGATGTAGATGTCGTACTCGACCCAGGCTGCCTTTGCGGCGTCGGGGGATTGTCGGGCGGCGGTGTAGGGGCGGACGGCTATCGAGCCCGAGTCGGAGCGGGAGCCGAGGCCTGGGATGTGTGAAAAGGCGACTTCGCCGTCCGAGGAGCGTTGGAAGTGCGGCCCTTCGATCGAGATGACGCCCGCCGTCTCAGGGAACCCGGCGAAGTCAGCTGGAGGTCGGACGTTCTTGATGGGAAGATGGACGTAGTCAAAGTACGGCTCCGGTTCCCAATCGACCCTGATCCGGACCGTCTCGTTGAAGCCAGCCGGCACGGACGCCCAATCGACAGAGACCTCGATGCGCTGATCCGGCTCGTCCTTGGACACCGCACCTGAAGTTTGGGATACCTTTACCCAAGGGTGTGGCACCTCGATCGACCAGCCGATGGACCTCCGGTGATCCCCGCGGTGGAAAAGCTCAAACACCCTAACCTCCGGGCCTTGAGGTTCCATAACCGGCAGCCGGGGCGAGAACCCCTCCGCCGTGGGCAGCGCGGGGTTGATAGACCCGCAGATCCTCCCCTGGCGGTACGCGCTGAGCGAGTGCTCCGCATAGATACCCAGATCCCCGAAGCCCCAGTCAAAGTCCTGCCGGAGTTGCACGTACGACAGATTCGCGACGACGTCCCGCGAGGAAGGCCGCCAATCCCCATTGTCCATGTCGTATTTAGGTGTGGATAGGATGCCCTTCCACTTCCCATCTTTCATCGTGTCGTACTCATGCGTCAGGTCGAAGTCCTCGTCAAAGTGCTCGAGGATTTGCTGCGCTAGGATGTTGGCGGAGTTGCGCCGCTCGAAGGCGTACTGCCTATTCTTCCCCGCGCCAAGGGCGATGAAGTGGTTATGATACCCGATGACTGCGGGATACGTAAGTAAATGAAACAGCGCCGTGCGCCTGTCCTCCGGTACAACCTCCTGGAGCGCCTTGGCTTTATCAGCGAGGCCCTTCCACGCGTCGAGGATCATGTCGGCCTCATGGTAATTCAGCACCGAATACGTCGTTGGCTGCACGAGCTCGAACTTGCGGATCCCGACGAGGTGACTATACCTCATGAACGCGGACGCAATCTCCTTAGCATGCTCTGGGCTGATGTCCCGCCCGGCGAGGGCTTCGAGGTACGACGGGATGCCGTCGAAGTCGAAATGGCTCGCGTTCCAGGCGAGGTCCATGGCGAAGGCGAGCGGGAGCTCGTTGGGCTTGATGTCGCCGACGTTCATGACCCAGATCCTGTCCGCGCCGCGGGCGTATGCCTGCGAGAGTTCCTTGTAGACCTTGGACTGCTGTGCGTTAGGGGGGATGGTGTCGTTGAGAGAAGGGAGAGGGAGCTTACTAGGTTGTTGGTGTTTTGGGACTTCCAGCTTTTTGGCCGGCCGACGTATTGGAAGTGGAAGTAGAGCTGTTGCACATGTGAGCTAAAGACCGTCAAGGCAGTTCTAAGATTGAACTCACACCTATTCCTCCAGGCCGCTTTGCTTCCTCCTCCGTGGGAAGACGCTGCACGTTGCCCCAGTTGTCATCGGTGAACATGAGAGTAACGTCCTCCGGCGGCACGAGGCCGGCAGCGTAATACGTCGCAACCTCCTTATAAATGGTCCAGACCTCTGCAGTTGTCCAGTCAGCTCATCATCCTCCTCAGACGTTGCATCTCAACTTACGATTAGCAGCGGTCTCGTTCCCATGATACTTCGCCAAAATCTCCCTCTCCGTCGCAAACACATCCTCCAGCACCTTGATCGGATCATCAGCCTGAATAGGCCCGTCATTAGGCCCCCTCATCCCCAGCGTGAAGTACGACTCGTTCCTCCCCGCCCTCCGTACCCCCTCCTCCATGAACTCCACCACGTTCTCTTTATTATCAACCCAGTCCCACTCCCCCTTCTCCTCCTCGTTCCACTCGTTGCTCGCGCGCTGCATCGGCTCGTGGTGGCTCGTCGAGACGACGATCCCATAATCGTCGGCGAGCTGCTGGTTCCGCGGGTCATCCGTAAAAAAAATCCTGCCCGGCTTGGGCACGAAGCTGGCCCACATGGCGGGCCATATGAAGTTCGCCTTGAGCCTGACCAGGAGGTCGAAGACATGCTCGTAAAAGTCGGCGCTGAGGGTGTAGTTTGCGTTGCCCGTCTTGCGGCCCCACCAGCCGACCAGCGCGGGCGCCTCGTCGTTGATGAAGAGGCCGCGGTACTTTACGCTCGGCTCGCCGTGGGTGGTGGTCTTGGGGAGGGCGTAGATCTTGTCGTGGTGGGTGGCGGGGACGTCGGCCCACCAGTGCAGGCTTCTTCGGTTTAGGAGGGGCTTTGCGATGTTGCGGGTGGATGACTTACGGTGACTGACCGCTTTGTTCCGAGAGGGTGTAGACGCCGAACATTGCTCCTCGCTTGTCGCTGCCGACGATGACGAGGGCTTGAGAGATCCCCGGGAGAGGCTCATCTACGACGGCAGTGCGGAAGGTTTCCCACTTGCCGCGGATGTCGTCTATCTCAACCTTGGAATTGGTCTGTAGCTGGCGGATGAGGGGCGAGTCGACCGTCGCCGCGATGATGGCTACGTCGGAAGTTATAGTAGAGTTCGGCGCAGGAAATCGTCCCGTGCTGTTTCCCGAGGCGCCCCAGGCGTGGATCGATGGCTTCGTGCCTGTTATCTGCTCCCAGTCGCTGGCCAGGCTGTCGGTGGCGATCTTGAGACCGACAGGGTCGCTCGAGTCGTAGATGATGGCCGCATTTTGGAGTTCGATGGAACCTGGGGACGACTCAAAGGCAACGAATTTCTCTTCGAGGAGGGCAGCGGCTAAGCTGAGGAATGCCAAAAGACTGAAGCAAGACCAAAGGTTTAGCATATTAGCGGCCTATTCTCAGGCAATCAGCCTCAAGATTGGGGTTCGTGTGTTTCGAACAACAGACCTAGACGGTTCAATTATCGCACACCTGCTGGTAGAGTAGGGAGATATCAAGTCATTTTACCAAAGCCTGGGTCACCCCCGCAGTCTGCAAACATGCAGTCCATCGTGCTGTTTGCTCGTCACGAGCTGCACCGAGACATGCTCGGGGTAACATCAACGACGACATGCCAGTCCGGAAATTATAATTTTGTCAAATGACGTCTTGAGTACAGGTTACCTTGTTCAACGTAGTCTGTAAAGAGCCCATAACGTTGCACGGCCATGTAAAACATTGACCGATGTGGCTAGATCTGTTAGGCTTGGCGCGGGGTTGCGGGGTTCGTCGGTATTTAGACTTGGAGTTCGTATTCCGGGGTCGTACAGGCGGACGAATCACCACGTGGTTGGTCTCAAGATTGGGTGATCATCGCATCTAGCGGAAGTCATTTATCCGGATGGATGGCGGGGTGAATATCCGGGGCCCCGCCCGGACTACTCCGAGATCCGGTCGATGGGATGAGGAGCCATCCTGCGCGACCTGTCAGCCAACTGTCATTGCGAAGCCAAAGCCATGAAGCCGTCCCAGTGAGCTGATCTGAATCAACGTATCTACGAGTTCCTTGAGTGGTCTGAAGTATGTAGCATTAAATGAGCTTAGGCTTTGCATGAAGCCGTGTCTTGATCATCTATAGCAAGTCATTGAGTCCCCTAACGCCATCATATCAACGTCGTAATCCCCGGTGCATCAGCTCTTGAGAATGCTGAAGGCAGCTGATGCCGGCCCGTCCTTCTAGTCTCCATGGTCGCCGTGCATTGTGAGCCGCCCTCCTTTATCGTCTAACTCAGTTATTCGTCTAGTCGTCATCGGCGTTACCGTCTGTGTAGTAATCGAAGGACGCAGGAAGCGGCGCGTCCTTGCTGTTCGGTCCATCCGGGTCAACCTCATCAACAAGCTCCTTCTTCACCTCCTTCGCAACCACGCTCGTCGCCACCGGAGCCGCGGCCTGTCCCGGCGCCGCCGACTCCTGCTGCGTGCGCAGTATCTTGGTCATCCACTGCGCCCACTCCCATGGCCTCTCCCGCCCCCCGGGCAAGCTGTTGAAGTATTCCCAGCCCATAACCCCTCCAAAGTTCGGAATCCGACCCCGGAGCGTGAGGAGCGTAGCGCCAAGAAGCTCCCAGGGCACCCAGCCGCCGCCGTTCTCCGGGTTCGTGACGAGACCCATGACGACCTTCTCCGCGGGCCAGCCCTTGGACAGGATCATCTCGTACATGAGGGAGCTGCTGCAGTCGCCCCAGCCACAGTAGAACTGCGCGTTGTACCACGAAATCTCCTTCCCGCGCATGACCTCCAGGGCCTCGTAGTCGAAGCCGCTCAGGTTGCGGTTGGGGTCGAGCAGCGCAGCGGCCACTGGCGCGAGGGTGATGATGAAGTCCTTCCCAAAGTCCCGCCGCACCCGGTCGATCAGGCGTATGACCCCGCCCAGGCTCATGTTCTCCTCGACGTCGAGGTCGATGCCGTCGAGCGCGTGGCGGCGCAGCATGTCGCGCAAGGGAATGTAGTACTCCTCGAACCGGTCCTCGGCGCCGTCGAGCCGCTCGTAGGAGCCCTGCGCGGCGCCGCCCAGCATGCCGAGCACCTTGACCCCGCTCGCCTGGAGCACGCGCAGCTCGGCCCAGAGCGTGAGGAACCGCGGGTCGTCGGCGTCGTGGTCGTTGAGGGTCAGGTCCTGCGCGTCGTCGTTGATGTGTATCGCGGCGAGGATCACGTGGGTTACGCTGATGTCGGCTTGCGTGAGGAGGGGGAGGATTGAGATCGGCTTGCCGTCGGAGGTGTGGTGTGTCTGGTAGTAGCTGATGACGCGGGGGAGGGGCTGGGTTCGCGGGATGGGAGGCATCGCGGGCTGTCGGAGGGTGACGGCCTCGGACCTGTGAGAGGTCGAGGACGCGATGGGTTGGATCGTTGAGGATCGGATGGGAAAGGGTTGCAGCAGAGTCCGAGGGATCGTCCAAAGGGTCGCGGTGGGAGGCGCGCTGGCGTGTCGGGGAGTAGCTTAGTGCGGGCAGGAGCGGAATGGGAATGTGGCAGCAACTGCCCCTCCGCGGAATGTTGGCCGAGAGCTGCGTCACTTCCGCTGCTGACTAAGCTTCTACTGTTCTGAAATATGCAACTTATCCGTAGATATGCATGCTAAGCAACCAATCAAACTGCATGCCTATTTCCCCGCATCTTAATCCTCTTGATCTGAATTGACTTTGTGTACTTTTTATGCTCTATTATCCCATGCATTCGGTCGGCAAAACTCCGTAATGCAATACAAGTATATCTGCTGCATTTTTGGGCGCCTGTTTTACTCTTCAACCTTGGACTATTAACATGTAACACAACACGGCCAAATCCCTATCACCAGATTGGCGTCTGCCCACTCTTGTCCATCGCCTTCGTCTTGGCCGGGTACAGCGCTACAACCAGGTAGCACCCAATCGAGTAGACCGTAAGAATGCAGCCGACAAGGTAGTAAATCGGACGGTCAAAGTATTCGGGCAGAGTCAACACAAAGAATCCAAAGGGAGCAAATGTCCAGATCGTCCCGACAATGTTGACAACGCAAAACCCCAGAGACAACCCCTGCCTGGACCCAGCTCTCAGGTAATGATGCGTCGGGCCCAAGGCAATGAGAACGTTGGTGAAGCAGAACCACAACATGACGCAACCCTCGCCCATGAACAGAATACCCAGCCATACGACAGAGTACATCCCAAGCTGCATTGCCGTTGCGTACATCAAGGCAGATGAGAAAGATGGCACGCGGCCAAAGATCGAAGAGAAGCTGGCTTCCCGCTCTTTCGTTACGGCGCGGTGGATGGTCCATACCTCCAGCGACGTCCACACGAACAGGGCGGTCGACGTGCCTCGCAGAAACCAGTGCTCGCCGTGCTGCGTCGCGGCCTTGCCGAGGAGGTAGGACCAAGTTGAGTCGTGGGCTAGGTAGAAAGAATGCATCCAGAAGGGCATCGGGCCCTTGCCCTCGCGGAGGGTGAGCCGGATTACATAGGTGTATTGCAGGTAGCCGACGATGAAGCTGATGGCTGCCGAGAGGAGGAGTGGCGTGTTGTCGAGGGTGTATATCTCTGTGATCCTTTCGTAGAAGTTGATGGTCGTCATGGCTATGGTGATATCCCTATTCGAGGATGGAGGGGACAAGTGATTGGTGGTTGAAGCTGATGATAGAAAGAGGTGATATCCCAAAGCAGAAAGGTCATTCTTTAAATACCAGTCTCCTCCCCATAAATCTCTGTTTCGACTCCTGAACATGAGCTCCGCAACGTCCGCGAACGTTCGCAGGACCTCGGCGCCGAGATTCCTGATGGAGCAAGTCATAGCTCCAGGCTAAGGTCACAGCGCCGCCTCCCCCCAAACTCTATTTATTACTCTCGTGAGATTCCCCGTATGTCCTTCAGCTGCCGTGTCGGAAAGTGGTTTCCTGTTCTGCTTTTGCATCCGATGCATCCGAGGATGGCGGGAGCGGAGGGGGTACTCTATACAATGTGTAAACCTTTTTATACTCAGTAGAAATGACAACAACATTGGGAGTGTGAAATGACAAGGAATAGAAAGGCCATGTCTCATGTCTGGCCTTGCATCGTGCAATTATGACTATGTTGAGAGAGATATAGAGAGAGAGAGCTTCCCGTGATTAGCGTAGCTATCGAATCAAACCACAGCATCTTGAAGTTGATAGCTTCAACTTACACATGTAATTTTTTATAACTACATTGTATTCTTCCTGCCCAGGAACTTGAATGTTTCGTCGCCCAAAACACCAATAGTGAAGTGCCTGCTCTGGTCCGACTCATCTTGGAACCAGCCCAGGCGGAAACCGAGAAGAGAATGTATCCCGTGGAGCTCCTCGGTCGAAAGCAGGTCTGCGCCCGGCATCAGATGAGCCGACACGTTTGAGTCTCGCAGCAAGCTCCCAAGAGCCGCGAAGCTGTGGAAGCCCTCGGGAGCCAACCTCCTCACATCCATGGCGAGCAGCCTGCTCTCCGACAACGCAGACCGTCTCAGGGCGGCGGAAATCAGAGTCCAAAGGTTGAAAAGCACGACTGCGGTCAGAATGCCGACTAGAACGTACGTCGCCGTCGTGTTCTGGCCGAGACGGTAGTCCCCCACGCTAAAGATGGTTGCTTTGACCGGCGGGAAGCCCTCGGCTGGGGGTGGCCCTCTCAACGAGCTGGCGTTGAGGGCCAGCCGGTTCTCGGTGTTTGCGATCTGCGCGCTGATGAACCCGACGTTTCTGCGCAGTGCGTCCAGTATTTCCTCTTCCTTGGACGAGTCTCCGAGGTCTTCCATGGTAAACTTTCCGTACGGCTGATCCAAGACTGCGAACTTGGACTGCAGAGAAACCCATTTCTCCTGCAGGATTATCTCGGGAAAGGCGTCTTCCTGAGATACAGCAAAAAGATGACTCCAGGGTTTTCGTGTCGAGTCATCCGGCTGTGGAGGATTCGTCGGGTCGATGATGAGATCCCCGTCGACGGGGACGAAGTGCACCTTCGTCATTACCTCCGTCCATTCATACGCACAGGAGTACACCGATATGGACTCCGAGAAGTTAGTTCCGTTTACGTATTCTCCCCATAGGTACGTCTCGTGTTTCTTGGTTGCAAGCCTCAACTCGCTGGCATTAAGGCCCAGGCCGCAGGGCATGTTCACATCCGCCAAGTCATCGACGGACTTAAGGGCTTGCCCAACGTAGACCTGGTCTCGGGCGTTAGTTTCTTGTTGGAGGGCCACGCCGCTTCTGAGCTCGATTCGGGTCCCGTTCGAACACGTGTACGGTTGGAACAACTCTACGTCCCGGATGAAGGGGGACGCGAATTCTTTCCGCCCGCCAAACACCACTCGGTAGTCGTCACCCTCCGACAGCTTTCTGCACGTCGAGCTGAGCTGCACGGCTGGCATCGCCACGTTTACCGACAAGGTCTGCGACAGTCCTGTAATATCTTGCATTCCTCCCAGCGCCGGAAACGCCAGGTCGTAGTAGGTGTTCCGGGGGTAATTGAGGCTGGTCTCTCCCTGACGCATCAGAAGACCGCTCAGAGACCGACGTGCTCTCAAGAGATCGAGACTACTGGTCTCGACGGGCTGTGTGCGCGGTGTGCCAAGCCAGGTGTCCTGGGGGAAAAGAGCAGATGCTTGACGGGGGAGAGTGTGCTTTCCAGTGAATAGCACGGATGCAAATGTCGTCAGAAACCCGCAAGCTAGTGCGAGAAACTGCGACATAGAGACAGTGTAACAACTCAGGCGGATCGATCGATACAGCGATCGGACACCGACCATGTCAAGAAGTGAGTAGTTGAGTTCTCGGCTTCTGCAAGGCTGTGACGAAAGCATATGAAATGTGCACAACGACCGGTACGTTGTGTTGCAGGAGCCCATGTACAAAGAGATACAGAGCATTGTCAGGGACGAGACTGAAGTCCATAAGAGATGCGTGTAGCCCTCGTCATCTATGCTGGCTATCCCGTCAAACGAAGCCGAGGTCTCGTGGGCTATGATGAGACCAGCGATGACGCCAATGATGATGTTGGTTTCTTTCACCAAAGGCATAATTGCTGCATGCAGCGTAATTGGGGCGGTAACCAGCCCATCGGGGGGCACTTCAATTCAATAGTCAAAAGTGTCTAAGGAGGCTATTCGGACCTGGCTCCGCGCGGTGGGCTAAGTGGTCCCTTGGCCGGATGGGCCCCGGGAGCCCGGAGCCTTGGTTCCGGACTGCGCCTTGTGGTTGGCCCGTTAAGCGAGCCAATAGGCGGTACGGGCTAATCCCCTACCGCCATATTCCGACAGATGAGTATCGTAGACAGGGCTCGAAAATAGCCTCTCAGAGCCGGGGGAGAATAGCTGCACTGGCCCCAGTCCACCAGAGGCTTCTTGGTTTCGCGACCTGAAAGCTGCTCGAATAGCTCTGGATGCTCCTGCAGAAAGCTTATGCTTCCAAAAGTGGTTGCCGGATCTCGACGCCATGTTGACGTGCTTCTCGAGCGGCCATAGCCGACAATGATGATGAAGACAGCAACGGCAATGACGGCAAACAAAACTGCCATTGATATGCAGATCCAACGGTTCACCATCAGCCTGTCGACTGTAGCTATCGTCGTGCCCATAGCTCCAGCGGCTCCCTCTCGCCGGATGATATAGTGGCCAAGGTACGGGATCATGGTCTTCAACACGTTCATCGTCGAGTTGAGAAGGATATCGTTCTCGTACATGGATGGATCGGCCGGGTCCGAAGCGGCGTCCTTGAGCCAGTCCGCCCCAACCGGGCCAGCGATCAATCCGCTCCCCATCTGGCCATCGACCTGAAAAATGTTTGGGTTCGCCATTCTGACTAACTCCCACGGGTTCGCAGCGATAGGCCTTCTTTCCTGGTTCCGGAGCAAGGTAACGTTCGGACTGATACCGTCATCCGTGACCTCAACCTTCTCCAGCCACGCATCAGATGTGCAGACAAGCGCGGCAGCCTTGTGAACCCCCGGGCGGGAGGCGTTCGTGGCCGACGGTGCGAACAGAGCTGCGTAGTAGACAAACTGCGTGTTCTTCTGGGGGACCCCCGAGCAAGCCATCTCCGGCGGGAGCCCGTTCTTGGTAAGCCACTGGCCTTTCACCGCCCCCCTCGTCGGGGTGATCCACGAGTTGTCCATGTAGATGGGCTTGTCGCACCCGTCGAAGTGCAGGTGGACGTCGAACGAGTAAACGGGGGTGGGGTGGAAGACTTCAATCGACGCCAGGACCGAATGACTTTTCAACTTGAGACATTGGACTTCCGCGAAAAGACCATCGACGAGGGCTCTAAGCGGCTCCCGAACTGTGCCGCGAGAGCCGTCTACTCCGCCCCGACGGGATCCGAACGTCTGGTAGGCGACTGCGTCGTTGACGCCGAAGGGATGGGCCATGTCGAAGTCCCTGATTGAGCTGACCATGTAGAACGCACTCGTTTCGGTCTTAATGGTGCTGTTGGCGGGGTATCTGGTTTCGGCGTCGAAGGAGTCAAGTGTCTGAATGTCGGTGGCATATTCGACGCGAATGGCAGCCAGGCTAAACAGGCCGGGCGCGAGCGCAACCTGGGCCACGAGGATAATCGACGTGACTATCACCAGGGAGAGCACGTAGTGCTTCCGGCGGAGAGACTGAACGAGGGCCGTGGGCAACAGCATAGATGTGTAGTCAAGGGTTGCGGTGCCTTCATCGAGGGATACGCCGCGGGAGTGCAAAGCAATCCATGGGGTGTATCTCATGGATTGTAGCTCGACCCTTGCCCAGAAAGCCGCAACGATGGTCAATACTAGCATCGTACAACGTTAGCGCAAGACCGCGTTCCCTTTACATCTGAGAGTAGAGAGGTTCTCACCTGCTGTTGGTCCAAACCGCCATACATAAACCAAGCTCTGTCGAGCCGCAACTATTCCATTGTGGCGTTCGGAGTTCTGCAGGAGGAGAAGCACAGCCAGAGCGAAAGCGAAGAACAGGGAGGCGAAAGCGCCCAAGACGATGGATCTCAGCCATTTTGGTTGCCAGGTTCCCGTCACAGTCGCCTCGGAATTGCTTCCGCCATCTTCAACAGAATTTTCATTGACCGTGCTTTCGATTTTGCGACGCGGGTAGGTTTCGGTTTCGGTTGACAGCAGAGAATGGTCCATCAGGTGGTCTCGTTCCGATGCGGCGGGTCGGCCCGGATGTAGGGGGCGCCCGTCAACCGGACTGCTGGGCATTTCTGAGCCTGAGCGCACTAATTATCTGGTGTTTGATGAGTGTGGCTTGTTGGAAGCCTTTCATGAGGCAGACAAAAGGCATTTATTGGATGTACGCCCCATAAGTAATAATACCTGTCCGGTAAATTTCTGTTTTATGGCGGTCAGTTGGCCCTCAGAAACTGTGCGGGCTGTTAAGTGGTTAATACTGCCTTACTCATGGGCTTACAACCTGGTTTTTAAAAGTGACAGGAATGCAGAGCCAACATGGGGTGGGCAGGTTAGTACCCTGTCTTGCAGCATCCTCTTCAGGCGCTTTATCCGGTGCCCCCTGATAGATGTGGATACTGAGGGCTGGGTACCTTCCGTGAATGGAATCAGTAAATAAGTTTGCCTTCGGAATAAGTAGGGGACCTGTATAACTAATGTGTTTTGTCAGGGGGCTGATCTTATCGCTGGAAGGAAACAGAGAATTATCATGTCGTCGTTTAAAACATCATCCGCCTATGTCATCACCTACTTCGAACCAACATGTACAATTCATATAGCCTCTTCGTACTGGTTGATCAAGCGCTGGGGAACAAGCCCACGCAAAACCACCACTCCCGCATGAACGATGCCCCACCGCACCGTGGTCAATATGTCCGCCATGATCCAGACGAGACCGTTCGTCCGCCGCCTTTCCCTCCTCAGCACTACGTCGCTGCGTTCCGCCCTCTCCGACATGCTCGCCACCAGGGCCTCCATCTCGCCCTGGGGATCCCAAATCATCTCGTCGTCCTCCCCGAAATCGTCCTCGTCAAAGTCGTCCATCGCGCCCATGCTTCTCCGAGACGGAGCGCCGTAGCTTCGGTTGGGACGGGCATGGTGGTATGCCCAACACGTTAGGGTCGCTAGGTACAGACACCAGGGGACGTGGAAGAGGTTCATTGCCTCGACGCTGCCCAGGGCCGCCTTCGTCTCGCGCAGCATCTGCGCCGCATGCCAAGCAGCTGCGGAGGCGGACTGCCGAGTATGTTGTCCTTGATCGCCCGAAATAGCAGGAGACTCTCCTTGATCTTGCAAGCGGCCTCGATTCGCCACGTCTTGCCTCTCACCTGGGCCGCTCGAGGTGGTGGCGGCCCATCTCTTCACCACCTGGGCAGATCGCAGATAGTCTTTCTGTTGCACCGGCCTGCCCAGGATGTGCCTCGCGCCGGCGTAGATCTGGACGTCCAAGAAGTCCATGTTAAGTAGTGCTTGGGCAGAGCTGTAAAGGGCCCTGTACGCCGCGGCGAAGGATTCGAACTCCGTCCGCCGGGTCTCTTCGTCTCCCGACTGCGGCCCTCTCGACATCTGGGCGATGAAGCTAGTACAGTAAGAATCGAAGTCGCTGCTCCATGCCTCGTAGGCAGACCCGAGCAGCTTGCGCCATCCCACGCCCATACTGTCGCCGGAGACGACACCCAGGGCCGTCTGGTCCCGCCGTCCCATGTCCCACGCGATCGACATGAGCCCGTGCAGAACCAGAATTCTGGCAAAGCCGCTGAGGCCGGTTGGGCGGAGAGCTGATGGAGCGAGGTACGACTTGAGAGTCGGGAGATAAAACGTCCTCTGGTCGGCGAGACTTGACCGCCAGGCGGACGCCCATGATGCGGCGTCTCGCGCTTCCCATATACTCTGGCTGCAGGGGAGTTCCAGACGGAGCTCAAAGGCAGACATGCAGAGGCTCTGGCAGAAAAGCACGGCGTGCTGGGTGTCCCACATGAAGCAAAGGAGGGCAAGCCTGTGGCCTTGGTGGTCAGCACGTCGGTTACCGTCAGAGATGTCTCGCGAAACGCTGTACTCACCTCTTCTTCTGCTCAGCATCAGCCCATTCCCTCCACGCCCGGTCTAGCGTTTCCACGTCGTCATTTCCGGAAACCGGGGGCGGGCCCGGTGGCCGAACAGACTGGCAATCAGACCGCCTGATGAGGTTAATCAGAAGCCCATGGAACAGGTGGCTCATGTCGTGCTGTTTCTGACCCGCCCGGGACTTTCCAAAGCACTCGACCAGAAGGATCGTCTGCAACGTCCACAGCTCTGGTCTAGGTGAGAAGCCAGCGTGGGCGAAGATGCTCGGGCGGATGACGTCGTGGATGCAGACCGCCAGTTGGTGGCAGTCCTTTCTGGAGTAGGTGGCGCCGAGCAGCAGGATCGAGAGGAGGAGGAGCGGCTCGACTTGAGCGCAGTTGAAGGTTTCGAGGTGAATGAGGGGATAGGCGGTGTTGAAGCGTGTGAAAAAGAGCTCCAGATACGACTGAAAAGAGTCAACCGACAAGAGAGGGTGCTCCCAGACGGTGAACCTTTGGTCTGGAAGGCAAGGCTTGGCAGTATCTATGACCTCAAGAAGTCTGTCTCGCACGTCCTCTCCGATCCTAGAGATGAGAAGAGGTTTCCTGAGTGACGACAGAGGCCGCTCTGGTTCCATGGGAACGGGGCGGCTGGCGGCAGCGTACCGTTTTCGTGGAGGTGCGGGGGCATCCGCAACACGCTGGACCGCGACTTCCGAGTTTCTGTCTCTCAAACCGCGTGCTGGGAGCCGTCTCACCGCGTCTTGAACGCTGCTGGCGTTGCTTGCAGCCGTGCTTGGCGGCCTTTCCTGTCCTCCTGTGCTCTGATTTGGTGTCTCCATGGGATCATTCCACAGCTGGGCGCTCTTCATGGACTCTGGGGTGATGGCTAAGTTGGGCTGCGTTCTGGGTACGGAGTGGATGTCGGGTATGTGCTTGTTGATGTGTTCGGGTTGAGTTCTGGTTTTGGTAGCCGGGGCTGACGAATCTTGCATGTTGAAGAGCCAGTTGTAGTCAAGCGCGGTCGTGTAGGGCATGTTAAAGGAGCTCGCGGTATCTGGTTGGAAGATCTGGTCATAGTCCAGATTCTCACTCCCAAACGCCGGCTCGCCCCAGCTGCCGGGCTGGTTGAGGTCGATGTCGAGATTGTTATCGGATGTGATAAAGTCGCCCAAATTCAGCGAAGGAGGAAACCCAGAAAAGTTGCCAACTGTGTCAGAGGCGTTGAAACCCTCTCCTCGACCGAACAAGTATGCCGGGTTGGTGTTCGGATGGCCGGGTCGGAAATCAACCGTGGAGCGCGTGTGACATTCCGGCGATATGCTACCGGTATTGAAGTCCTGATCTGCGCCGTGATCGAGAGATGATAGACTATGCTCGGCGTCGGTAATCTCTGGTTCCGGCGAGGGCACTTGAGTTGCTTGCGGTCGAGCTCGTCCGGAGGTGGCCCCGCCCCGGCCGGGAGGATTCGGACAGGGCCGCTTCTCAACCACGGAGCCGTCGGGGGCTTTCCAAGCCCGTTTCCTCGTATCTAAAACGCCGCAACCTGGTCCTCCTGCTTCGAGATCCTTTTGGCGGTGGCGGTCCATATGCCGCTCTGCCCAGGTTAGCACTGGATGAACACTGTCTTATGAGTCTCGGGACGCATACTCAACAGGTCAGGGCGCTTGAAGTGAGCGCGACAGATGTCGCAGGTCAAACCGCCGGGCTGGTGGTTGAGAGCATGGCGTTGCATATGCTCTGCCCGGGTGAAGCGCTTGTTGCAGCCCTGGTGAGGGCAGGTGAATGTCTTCTCTTCACCGAGGTACGATCCCTCTGAGCCCTCAGAGTTGTGACAATGGCCAGCGTTGCCAGGCGCCGCAGTCTGAGTGTCGTTCATTGTTGTTGAGGGCCTAGCTGGGTCACTTGGTCCACTTCCACTCCCGGGGAGAAATTCAATTGACCCCTAACAGAAAGAAACGAGATTGCTAAGGTTCCGAAACTGGGGAGAACGCTGAGCCCGAACCGATGGTTCTCAGAATTGCAAGTGAGACGCCTTTGTCGCGACGATAACTCATAGATGGGGGAATGGGGATGGACATAGCACGCGGAGTTGCGTCCCACTTCTCCGCATTTTCGTTGTTGTGTTGGAGAAACTACATTATCTTGCATGAGGTTGCATCCCGTATCGCGGACTGGGATGCTGATAGGGGCCGAGCAGCACGATGCATCGACGAGTTATCCCCGACTGCCCCTCCCCCACTCTCGCCACTCCTGATAAGTCGCCGGTTGCCCGCGATCCAACGTCGTCAACTAACCAAGAGATAAGAGTGGGGTAATGCGACTTTGCTGCATCTGTAATAGACTTCAATTGCGGCCGCGTCTTATCTGATTGGACTGTCTCTGAGATAGGTAGCCAGAGATATGAGTTGGTTACGAAAGGTGAATGAGGTCTCGGGGAAGGATAGCCGGGAAAGAAAGGGGGCTGAGTTATTGAGGTGGATGAACAGCCAGGCGCCTGGTAAGTGATGCATGATGGTGTCAATGCGATCACTCCCACTCTTTGGCCGCGATGGTTGAGGTGATACTATGAGATCTTCCGGTAACCACATCGGATGTTGTTTGTCACACGTAACACAAGTAAAGAAGACGTGTCGGATTCACTCATATTTATGCTTGCGAGTAGAATACAACATCATTAAGTATTCCCATCATTATAGCGATCTCAAGATCACATTGGGCACTTCAGCATAGTCTCAAAATGTCGTCAGCAAGAAGCTACCTCGTTCAAGAGAAGATCCAGCGAGATGTCAGTAGCAAGCTGCATGTAAGTCTGCCACACGCTTGTGCTTCTATCCCGGTCCTTTGAGACCGTTCAGTCCCAGCCGCCAGACCATGACCGGCCCGTGCGAACGCAGACGTAAAACAGAAGCTAACTCAATCCTCAGGTCATCATAGTTGGAGCGGGTTTGGGTGGTCTCGGAGCTGCCATCTCGACATTACTGGCAGGCCACGATGTGACCGTCCTCGAATCCGCCTCCAACATCGGCGAGGTCGGCGCCGGCATCCAAGTCCTCCCTAACGCGGCCCGAGTACTGTTCTCCTGGGGCCTCGAGGAGAAGTTGGAAAAGTACGCCACGAAGCCCCAGAAGTGCAATTTCATCGGATGGAAGGGCAACTTCCTTGGCGACATGGACTACCACAAGTACTCGGCAGCAGCAGGAGACTTCCCCTTCTGGGATTTCCACCGGTCCGACCTGCACCGCTGTCTTCTCGAGCGAGCTGTAGAGCTTGGCGCAAAACTGGTCACCAGCGCAAGGGTCGAGACGTTCACCGTGTCCCCGGACCAGACCACCTCGACTGTCTTCCTCGCCGACGGCCGCACAATGACGGCAGACCTCGTCGTCGGCGCCGACGGCATCAACTCCAAGCTCAGGGAGGAGTTCCTCCACAAGCCCGACCCGCCCCAGCTCACGGGCGACCTGGCGTACCGTCTGCTCCTCAACACAGCCGACATGCTCAAGGACCCCGAGCTGAGGCCCTTCGTGGAGAACCCGCAGGTAAACTACTGGGTCGGCCCGGACAAGCACGCCGTCAACTACGTGCTCAAGGGCGGCAAACTGTTCAACATGGTGCTCCTGGTGCCGGACGACATGCCGGTGGACGGCGGCAACACGCTGCAGGGTAACATCGAGGAGATGCGCGGCCACTTCGAGGGCTGGGACCGGCGGATCGGAAAGATGCTCAAGATGTGCGACGAGGTGCTCAAGTGGCGGCTGTGCATCCGACTGGGCCTCGAGCCGACGTGGTCTCATCCGTCTGGCGCCTTCACGATGCTCGGCGACGCGGTCCACGCGACGTTGCCGTACCTGGCCAGTGGAGCCGGCATGGCTCTCGAGGACGGCGGCGTGCTTGGTCTGTGTCTTGCTCGGCTCACGGATAAGTCGCCTGCGTCGAAGCAGCAGGCTCTGAAGATCTACGAGGACTGCAGGAGGGAGCGGACAGAGGCGGTCGTGCGACGAGGGACTTACAACCAGTGGATGTACCACCTTCACGACGGCGAGGAGCAGGTTGAGCGCGATGCCAAGTTCAAGCACTTTGGTGACATGGACGAGAAGTGGTTGAGTGGAGAATCACCCGTGCTGCCCGTTTCTCAGGAAACTGGAGGAGATCCATTCCCGTGGAGGTATCACGGTGTTGGAAGGTGGTTGTTGACGTACGATATGTGGAGGGATATTGAGTCGAAGTGGCCATCATCGCCTGTAGACATTTCGTCTCTGAAGGAACAGGCACCTAGGGCAAGCCTATAGTACAAGACGACTCAAAGACTCCCATTTGAATCCAGTCAAGATACGTGAATGAATACAGCCATGACCTATATCCGGCGTCGAATGATCAGGGTATTTCAGCAGACTTGGTAGTTGCGTCGGCTTAAAGGTGCACGCATAGACACAAGTATTTGATTCGATCTTTAGAATGTCATCCTGTCCTGACATCTGACGTGTCGTGCATGCCACAGTGATCAGCAAATCATCACTTGTTCCGATTGACCGTTTGGGTGAGGGGGTTAGGGTGGCAGAGCTGTGCCGCTGGAAGCTCCAGGGGAGAAGAGGGCGTGTTCTGTTGCTGGCAACAGCCCAGAGGGTATTAATGCCAGCTTTGCAGAAGAAATCAGGCTGTGGTATGATAACGGATCGGGCAAATTCTGCCGATGGTGTCAGGACATCTCTTCCTGCTCAGCCCTGGGGTCTAATCACACGCATGGTGTCATAAATTTGACTTCGATCCCTTGTGCCTCTGCATAAGAAAGGATCAAATCGTGGGCGCTAAGTGGCAATTTTTCAAGTCGAAAGGATGGGCAGAAGGCAGATTTTGTTGAAGTATGCCGATGAATCGAGATGTCTGTTTCCAGAAACAGAAGGGTGTCAGATTGTGCCACAGCTGTGCTCACCCATCAGATAGATAGTCGCAGCCTGCTTCTCCCACACTCCAAAACCCACGAATGATGTTGAATCTGGGGTGTCTTCATGCCGGCTCACGCGAGGTATTTGTCAGAGTGGTCTCGGGTGGTCAAACAGTGTTGAGGTGGCTACATAATACTTCCCAACCCAAAAGCCGTCTCTGAAGAAGTCATCGTCACAGCTCCTAACAATCGCAGCCATCAACTCACAATGGAGCATCAGCAGCACAAGGACCCGGATTTGCGACGGCAGATCTCTGGAAAGCCTGTACCGCAGGCTCAGCCCTCTCCGATAAGCCAGCCTTGTCCCACGGAGCCAGCAAAAGAGCCACTTCTCCCCAGCCAACCTGACGACAGTGAATCTCAGTATTTGAGTCCACAGCGTCCAGGTAGCAGCGCAGACATCAGCACACACAGGTCGGAAGGCAAAGAGCAGCAAAGTATCGAAACGGAGGAAGATAGGCCGAAGCAAGGCGAAAGGGTAAAGACTTCCGCATGGCGTATCATCACAGGGTGATGGCAGGAACTCGCTTGCTGTTGTCTTGGAATCGCGTCTTTCGCCGCCCTAGTGGTTGTTCTTCAGAGGTCCGACGGCCAGCCACCTCCCGACTGGCCTCTCGGTTTGACAATCAACACTGCCGTTGCCGCACTCTCTACCGTCTCACGGATAGCCCTTGCTATACCCATCACCGAGGGCTTGGCGCAGGCGAAGTGGGCGTGGTTCAAGAAACGGCCGCGGCCGCTCAGAGATTTTGACGCTTTTGAGCAGGCTTCCAGGGGAATATGGGGCAGTCTTACGTTGGTTGTACGGACTAAGGGATGGTAAGTTCGGGCATCTACGCAAATGGTGTTTGGATACTAAGTTCGAGAAAACTCCAGGCTACTCGGAATCCTTGCGGCAATCGTCCTCACCTCAACAGTTGTGACATCGACAATTACCCAGTCCGCAGTAACCTACCCAACCAAGAACGTCGACATCTCATCAGACGGAAGCGCAATTGCTTGGAGGGTGGATGCTGACGGTTTTCTGTCGCTTCGAGCATCACAAGTAGGTCCATGGGATTTGATCCTGGTATCTAGGATCCTTTGAGATACAGCCCCATCGTGCTGGGACATTGATGCTGTGGAGCTTTTGTTGGCTTGCATCTCTGCGCTGTTACCGACGAGCTAACACCGGGTAGCAAATGAACGAACTATTGGGAGAGGCCTTTTGCAGGGCCTTCATATGCCAGTAACTCAGAGTTTGCCATTTCTAGAGCCCGATCATCGCGCGACAAATTGCACATGGCTAGTATTCAGCACGCTTTCAGTTTCTCATGTTACAACAGGTAAGTAGCCAGCTGTGCTTTCTCCCCATCCATGGTCCAAGGACTGTAACATGCGTGGCTGACTTGAACCGACAGACGTGACGGACCTCGTCAGTCGATCAGGGCCCTACTATGACCAAATCTACAAGTTGCCCAATGGTGTATCAACGACCATGGCACGGGGCAGGGACAGATATTCCCACGTGAAGACGTACTTGGTGAGCCTGGTACCACCGTTATCGCACCTCGAGCTGAACAGAACACGCATCTTGAGTTACTTCGCCATGAACGTTCCAAAATCTATGGAGGTTTCGCTGTACTGGTATG
The DNA here is from genome assembly GCA_014235945.1 of Colletotrichum plurivorum. NCBI lineage: Eukaryota > Fungi > Ascomycota > Sordariomycetes > Glomerellales > Glomerellaceae > Colletotrichum > Colletotrichum plurivorum. The sequence continues at coordinate 140,602 of WIGO01000027.1, forward strand.
TCAACACCTACACCGCAAAGGTGGTCGACAACGTCCTGTTTATCAACCTGGCAAGGTCAGACGGCACCGCGAACTCCCACAACAACTCTGAAGATCTTTTTATAACATCACCGGGTGAAAGTATTGGATACAAGGTTCCGGTTGGCGGCAAGAAGGTGATTACCGACCTCGTCAACAACAGCATGACCGGCCTTAGTGCCCATCCATGGGGCGGGGCGCCCCCAACCGGGCTCTCGGGCAGCGACATGTTTGCCCAGGCAGATGCTGATCTTGAAGCCGACTATGTCGCCAAGGTCAACGCGACGATTAAATACCCTGGCGCGCAGAAGATCTAGTGGGAGTCTGTGGATGGCATGGCCAGAAACGTGGCAGCCGGCCTAACAAATGCGTAAGATGCGATCTCTTCCTTCTTCATCACTTATAGTGGACGCCGGGCATCACTGACCATCTCTCCCGGAGCAGTCTTATCAGCAGCAATCCCAGTACCGTGAACGGTACCGCACTAAGAAGTGAAACATATGTGCAGGTTCGACTGTCATGGTTGGCCCTCCTCGGCGCACCAATCGTCTTGTCGTTGATTGTATTGATTGCCATCATCATTGAGACTAAGCTAGGTGATGTTGACGTTATCAAGAGCTCGTCATTGCCAGCACTCTTTGCCATCAGCGCCGAGGAGAAAGCGACCCTGGAGCTTGGCCTCTCAGAAGGGGACCCAGGCGCGGGTGGCAGCGATCGTTATCTGGCGCCAAACAGCATTGACGGGCAACTCAAGAGGAAAGGAAATCAGTGGATGCTTGATGGGTAGAAACGGCACAACCTAGGGAGAGGAGTTCGATTGCTTAGATTCGTGAATAAGAGCACCAGGACCGCATTCAGAGCTTGCAGTAATTGGCGAGACTTCCTCGGCTTCATTCTGCGCACACATGAGGCCCACGATCAAAAAGAAAATACCAATCAGACATACAACACCAGGTATTCGCTGGTCGTCACCGACCCAACTACTAATCCGGCCCTCATCGGCTTATCTATGGGAGAGCGGACGGGATCCCGAGTTTTCCAATGGGTATGGTCGTATGTGGCAGGTTCGGAGCGTGAGGCAATTATGACGGCACGGGCACGGCCTGCTGATGGTGGTGGTGTTGTTGATTATCAACGCCATCAGGGGCTCTACCTCAACCAGTAGGATCTATGCATGTCCCGGTTATATCCCCATAGCCACAAGAAAAAATTGGCGAAAACATTCCATTTCATTCATCATGCCTCAATCTCCGAGTTTGGCACCTTGTAAAACTCGTAATCGTTGTATCCCTTCTCGGGAGGCTCGGCCCCGTAGAACGTTGACCGGTCGTACGGGTTCAACGCCCAGCCGTTCCTCAACCGCTCCACGAGGTCCGGGTTGGAGATGAAGTACCTGCCGAAGACGATGGCGTCGGCCTCGTCGCTCTTGAGCTTCGTCGCGGCGTTGTCCCGGTTGAAGTTGCCCGCTGTGAAGAACTTGATACCCGCGGGCTTCAGGATGTCCCGGAACTGGGTCAAGTTGTTTGTCTGCTTGGCGGGGCCGCCGAGCGACGCCAGCTTTTGTTCTTCGTCGAGGACCTCATCGAAGCGGGGCTCGATCCTGGCGGTGGATCTCTGGTCAGATGTGATCCCAAGGGACGCGGAAGGCTGCAACTTACATGTGAACGTAGACTGGCCTCTCGGTCTCCGGCAGGCCGGCGAGGCGCTGGGAGATGTAGGTCCAGTGCTTGTTGGGATCGCTGTCCCTGGTGCCCTGGAAGTAGTTGTACGGGGAGAGGCGAAGGCCGACCTTTTCAGGGCCGATCGCCTTGCTCACGGCCGAAACCACCTCGAAGAGGAATCTTGACCTGTTCTCCACGTTGCCGCCGTACTCGTCCGTGCGAGTGTTGATGTTGTCGTGGAGAAACTGCTCGAGAAGATAACCGTTGGCACCTTTTCGAATCGTCAGCATCAACTTCAGAGCATAGATAGATATAAGGGCGACGTACCGTGGATCTCAACACCATCAAACCCAGCGACCTCAACCGCCCTCTTGGACGCAGCGGCCCACTCGGCAGTGAGCTCGTGGATCTCATCGACGGTCATGCCCCGAGGCGGCCCGTCCTTGCAGGCCGTGCCGTCGAGGTAGTTCCCATCCATGGGCTGGCTGCCCGACGATACGGGCGTCTCGCCCCCGCGCATACCCGCCGACGAGGCCCTGCCGGTGTGCCACAGCTGGACGTAGATGGACCCGCCCTTGGCGTGGACGGCGTCCGTCACCTTGCGCCACCCTTGCAGCTGAGAGTCCGTGAAGACTCCCGCGACGCCCGGGTAGGCGCTGGCGTTGAGGCAGATGTCGGTGGCCTCGGTGATCTGGAGGCCACCGGCGCTGGCACGCTCGCCGTAGTACTTGGCGACGCGGGCGCCGGGGACGTGAACGCCTCTCGACTCACACTCGCTGCGCATGCGAGTTGTGGGCGCCTAGGTAAGAGTCAGCATGTTGCCAGTCTTGTTTGGTTACGGACTCTCTGCGTTGGTCCCTCTTGCGAGTACGTACCTGGACGATGCGATGCTGAAGACTCAGGCCGCCCAGCTTCAGAGGCGAGAACAGGGCGGTGTCCTTGAGCGCGGCATAGACCGGGGGAGGGGTTGTGGCTTTGGGCATATTGAAGGATCGTAGGAGTGAATTGGGAAAGGTCGAATGGTGGTTATCGCTTCCAATTCAGGTTGGTGCTATTGGATTGGTTGGGTGTGCAATGTCACCAGCCAGCTTCTGTGTCGTTGGAAGTGCCGGGTTTTGAACACTCGACTGAGGCTTGAGGCGTCATTTGTGAAAGCCACGGTGTTTCCTCCAACAGGACTGCAAGTCCACTTTCGAGCTCTCGAAAGTCAGTCTTCCCGATCTTTCGTCGGTGAAAGCTAGCGCGCCGCCCCCACGGTCGAAGAGTGGGAGTGGGGGAGGGTCTTCGCTAGTGTTGGGAGTGGTGAGAGTGGGGAATCAACGAGTGCCTGAGATGCGATCTTCATCCTTGGCTGGGATGCACCCCTGAGGCGCTTGCGCATCTGTCAACCCAGGATTAGACGGGATTTTGATAATAACTTGCGGGGTGGTTGATAAGCTTGATGGCGACCGGGGAAACCCCCGGATACACGCACCTTCGGACAAGGGGCTCTTGTGAGGTCCGAGGTCGCGGGCAAAGCTTGGAAAGACTTGGAGATAGGTAGCTTGTCCGAAACATTTCGTTCTAATTGGCTAGGTTGTCGAGACTTTGCAGCATTATATTTTTATGTATACGTAGCGCACGTACTCAGAGTTGTGCATAGTTGTGTTGTGATTGGACTCCAGAAGCGACTACGACAACCCGCTACTGTGCCGACATTTGAACCAATTTGGACAACTCAGCTGCACTGTCAGAGTTCACAATTAGATTGGAAGCTATTAATAAGATGCTAGTTTCAGTCTTGCTCAACCTAAGCTGGTTTTAAGTCGGACTTCACAACGGGAGATTATGAATTATAGAAGAACGTAGATCCCGAAACTTGGAAAGATCCTGTTGGAATATCCTCACTGGCACCAGCCACGGCGCAAGCGTGGCTGTGGTGGCTTGGGAAGGTCACGTGCGAAGCACGTGACGTATCGGACACGGCTCCGATATCATCACTAGGCTTCGGCCATCGAGACACTCTAATAGAACCAACCAAGATTCATGACCAAAGAAGACCCCTATGTTGCAGTACTGCTTCGACCCTTTTTACCTATATTGAACCAACAGATCCTAACACCCCCGAAAAACGTCTACCGCTATTGCATTCAGAGACCATTACAACTAAACACAACTTTTCAAACCCTCCCATTGCTCGCGACGTAAGCCCACTCAACGTCCTCCCACCCCGGCCGTCTCCTGATCCTCGCCATCATGTTCTCCTGCACGCTCATCACCGGCTTTGCAATGGCCTCGGTTAGGCTGTTGTTGATCTCCGGCACCGCGATCCTGCCCCCCTCGGGCGTCTCGATCTCGAACCCGAGCACGAGCGTGGCCAGCGTGCCCAGGATCTCCGAGTCGGCGAAGAAACGGCCGGGGCACCGGTGCCTACCGCCACCGAAGGGGTTGAACGCCCGGTTCTGCTCCTTGTCCGCTGCCAAGAAACGCCTCGCGTCGAACTGTTCCGCATCAACCCCCCACGCTTCGGGGAGAAAGTGCGCGATCACACAAGGCGCCTGGATATTTGTGCCCTTCTTGAGGAGGTAGGTCTGCGCTGCCCCCGCGCTCTCTCCTGATTCCCCAGTCGGCGTGTAGGTGATGACCGTGTCCTCCATGACGCGGCGCATGCCCATTTGGCGGTTGGTGACGCGCATCGTCTCCTTGTACGTCGATACCAGCAGGGGGCAGTCCCTCTGTAAGTTCGCAATAGTCAGAGTGCACCTTCGAGTCTTGCGGTCCGTCTCGCCCACGGTGTTCGCCTGGATGTCGATAACCTTGAGGGCCTCCTCCCGGAGCTCGGTGACGAGCGCCGGGTTGCTGAACACGTAGCACATCATCCAGAACAGCGTGGGAATGGCGTTGGTAACGCTGACGAAGAGCATGCCGAATTCGTGGTCGGCGATGTCGTCTCCCGATATGCCCCATCTGCGATTGGTCTCCACGCGCCGCTTGATGACGGCGCAGGCGTCCCCGCGCCCGTAGTCCTCGCGGAAGTACCTTCTGAGGGTCTTCATGACGTTCGCCCGGCCGTTGTATGCCTTGCGTGCCGTGATGGAGGGCATCGGCTGGAAGAGAAGCTGAGACTGGCCAGCGTCGTAGTCCCTGGACGTTCGTTCTTAGTGCTTCTCTCTCTCGTACCGAAGGGAGAGAGGTTTGTGACCTACCACAGATTCTGACACAACATCGGATCTTCCGTCACGCAGTTCTTTTCGCCGAATATGGACCCCGCCGCCGCCATGGTGATAGGGTCCCTGAACCACTTGTACAGCTTTACGGTCTCGAAGTCGGTCCCAACGGAGTTGAACAGCTTGGAGAGTCGGTTCAGGACGTAAGTGTTCATCTCAAGCAAGGGGGCGCCCGGGGCCAGCGTCGCGTAGGCCGAGTGTATGTCCTCAGCCCAAGAGATCGAGCCGTCGGTTGGCGGGTTGTTGAAAAGTTCCATAATGTTGGGCCCGTAGCCGACGATCTTCTCTGCGATCTCGGCCACGATCGGGTAGAAACTCATTGCCTTGTTCCTCATGGCGGACTGGATGAGCTGCGGCGACTTGATGATGTACATCTTCTGAGGGCCCATCGAGACTGTGAAGATTGGCCGGTTGGCATTTTCGCGTCTGTGGATTGACCTCGTTACCATAAGGCTCTCAACCTACGCCACCTCTGCGATCCATCCTCATGTTCGGGACTGGGAGCCGGTCGGTGTCAAAGCAAAGGGTTGTAGACGTACGCAAGTTCACGGTAATAATCTTGTTTGTGCCACAAGACTCCGATGATGTGACCAATGAATGGTATCCTGGGCTTCACCTCCGGCGGCTCCCTTGGGTCCCGCGAGTCGCCCGTGATTCGGGACCCGCCGTAGAGGAAGAACGCAGCCAGAAGCAGGAGCCACAACGAGTTGAGGCCATGATCGGCGAGGAAGCTGTCGGAGACACCAAGCGACGACATTGTAACCAAGAAGTTTACGGAACTATGCAAGAGGAAGGTGAGAGATTGTCGGGGCTGACTTCAGACGCGTTCAGCTCTGCATCGTCAGCACGCACGGGGAATGCGTCAGTCCACCGATCCTTCCGGCGGGGCCAATTCGTGATGTCAGCAACTGAGACATGGTAGGGATTGAAATCCTGTCAGCAATACATTCCGCTTGTCCTGGTGCCATGGCCAATTCCATGCGACCGGTTCGAGGTAGGATTGTTTGCTTGAATGTTTGCTGCCTACGGGTACGGTAGCACTGTGCATGTGGCTGGAATTGAGTTCGAATCTGCGTCTTTCGCCACCACCGGTGACGGTGTTTTTGAAGAGAAAAGAAATATCGTGATAATGTCGAGATAACAAATCAGTCGGCTTGTCCAGAGTTCCCATGGGATAATCATTCTTTGGATAGAGTCGTGGCCGTCAGCCGTAATGTAGGTATTGAAAAATACCGACCAGCCCCCTGCACGGTGGAACATCAATCACCGCCCATCATTGTAGGATCTATCCCTAGTACCGCAAAGTCGCTTATATGTACCAGTTGAAAAGAGTCAGCAAAGTCACGAAATGATACCGGCTGATAATTATCACAATTTCAACTCAGGGGACATCACCGCCCATGCCGGGAAGTATCCCGAGCCTCGTTTTCTGCACTCATTACCAGAGCTAAATCATGCCAGCTGATTGAAATTTTAAATAAAAGCCTGCGAGTAATTCAGATGCGCTGCAAGACGATATCATCGCCGTCCTGAAGGCGTTCGAATAAGAGTTGTCGTGATGGTTTGGGGGCCAACTGCGCCGCATGGGAGGCAGGCTTACTTGAGTAGCGTCTCTCACGTCTCTGTGCTGCACTGCGGGGTGTGTTCAGACTTTTGGCACCACTCGGTAAATCACCCGTGCTGCGCCGCATAACAAGAGCCGTATAATCCTAGTAAGGATCTTTGGATCCGACTTGTCAAGTCTCGTTATTGATCTGGCACTTTCGGCACTCGTAAGGATGCTGGAATTTCCCGGCGGTGCCTCGATGCGTGTGGTACTGACGCCGATATGTCTATTGTCGTCAACGAGTCATCAGAGAAAGGGATGATTCCTAGGCCTCGAGGAGAAAATGCACAACACCACATTCAACCGGTAGACGCTTCCTCACGTTTCATAATCCGTCGTCGGGTCACTTAATGCAGATGGATATGATAGAGGGACAAAGGTGCGACAACACCAAAAAGCGCAAATGTATTAATGTCCTCAAAGCGAAGCTCTTCCGTGAGTCTCGTAAGGTAAGCCAAAACAGAAACCGCCCACCAACACCCACAGAGCGGCGCTGGCGTATATCGGCACGACCGTGTAGCCCGCGTACGTGGATACAAACGACGCCACGAGACCTCCCAAGCGCAGTAGCGTAGACGCGATACCTGTTCCTGTTCCTCTCACCGGGCCAGGGAATGACTCGGGCGTGAAGGCGTACATGACTGCATACTCTGCAAACAGCGTTAGCAACAATCGTCTTCATTTAGAGAGATGCGAGAAGCTTACCAAAGTTACCCAAGATAGCCGTGGCGCACTGGAACCCGATATCCGAAGCCTCGGTGCTGACAGCAGTGTACGCGAACAAGAACACGCCCGTCAGCACCGCGGACGCGGCCATCATCCACCTCCGCCCGAACCGCGTCTCAACCAGGAAGCCCGCGGCGATGGGGCCGATGACGCCGGCGGACGACACGATGCAGTACACCATGTAGGTGTGGTCGAGCGTCGAGGTGGCCGAGTACGTCGACTTGGTCTCGAGGTAGGACGGGATGAAGGCGAAGTACAGCGGGTACGCGACGCCGACAGTGAGCCAGATGAGGAACGTGACCGAGGTGTGACGGGCCATCTTGCGCCCGGCGAAGAGCTTCTTGTAGTTGTCGGCGTTGTAGTCCTTGAAGCTCTCCTTCAGGATCTCCACGTAGGACAGCTTGGACCCGCGCGGGGCCAGGTCGGCGTCCACCGGCGCGCTGCTGTCGCTTGCGGTGGACTCTGGGAGGCCGGCGAGGCGCTGGTCGACGTCCTGGAGCATGTCGAGGGTGAGCGTCTCCGGGCGGCCGTTGTAGCGGGCGATGTAGTTCACGGCCTCGACGGCCTCGGCGTCGCGGCCCTTGGAGATGAGGAAGCGCGGGGACTCGGGGATCTTGAAGCAGAGGATGCGGATCAGACCGAAGGCGATGGCGATGCCACCGAGGGTGATCATGAGGTAGCGCCTGTGGAGATGCTCGTCAGCTAAGACTGCTCAAAACATCAGATGGTTTGCATTTTCAAGGGACTCACCAGCCCATGTTGTCCTGCATACGGCAAGGAGCATCTGCCGCGGGACAGGCAAAGTGCGCGAGGAACAGCCACGCGAGCAGCGAGACAATAACCTGTCCAAGGTTCCACCACGCCGACAGGCTGACGAGTAGCCACTGGTGCGTCTGGGGCACGAACTCGAGGAACACGACGCTGTCTACGGGGACGTTACCGCCAGCAGCAGTGCCGATGATGGACCACAGGATGCAAAACGAGGTAAAGTTGCGGGTTCCCGCGACGGCGCAGGCAAAGACACCACCATACAGAATCGTGGCGTTGAAGGCAGGCTTGCGGCCGATGAGGTCGGCGGTCGTGCCCCAGAAGGAGGCGCCGACGATGAGGCCGACGTAGTAGGCTACGGAACTAAAGCTGAGGCGGGCAATGTCGGTGAACTCGTTGCCGATGGGCGGGCGGATGGCGGTTATGCCCTGGGACCAGAAATTGTCGACGATCCAGCCGAAGCCGTTGACGACAAAGAGGATCCATTGGAACCTGTTAAGGTGGATGACCGGTCAGTTGAATGGTTTTCTCGTCGGCGGGTACTTGGGGGCGGACTCACTTTCCCATGCCAATCTCGCCGAGGTGCTTGGCGACGATCTCGGACTTGAGACGGTACTGCTCGTTGACGGCGCCCGTATAAAAGTCCCGGACGACCGAGTCGTTGACAGACTCGGCCTCGCCGTGCTGGAGGGAGTTGGAGCGCGACTGGGTGAGGGCCTCGTCGGCGGCCCCCTTGCCGACGCTCTTTTCACTCGCCGCAGACATCCCGAGTGGATGTTTGGGTGTCTAGGTAAGATAGAGAGAGGGGAGAAAGAAGGGACGGAAAGACCGAAGAATCAGGCTCTGTTCGGACAACAAACAAAGACGAGAGACTAACAGTCGCGGGTGGTTGACGAGAGGCTGGAGCTGTCTCCGGAGGACGGATACCTCGCAGCTTTATTGACACCAACGGGCTGGTACCAAGGAGACCGCGGGAGCCATAGGGCCAGCCGTCGGAGGAGAGCCAAGCAAGGTAGACGGCGACAGGTACAAGGCAAGGATCATCAGTCGCTCGACTGTTGGCATGTCGAGGGTGATTCTGACAGCTTCCTGTAAGGGGAAAAGAGGGTCTAGGACGGGAGAGACAGGGAAGGGTAGCAACAGAGCACCTGCCGTGGCGAGTCGGTCTGGGGGCAGAGATCTTGGCCTGCGGTGAGCTACTTTGTCTCACCGTGCTGATTGAGAGATAAAGCTGGCGGGAGCTATTATCAGCTCGTCCTGCTGCCCTGTCGATATCGAAGAAGTGCGTGGGCTCTATCTCGACCCCAGATTGGACCCTTTCGACAACTGAATACGTCTTGCACTATCGGGAGGTCCAATCGAAGCTCTGGGATTGTTGATTCCCTGGACAGATTACGGGTCCCCCACCCCCACTTTAGGAGGCACAGCTTGGAGTTGTTGCGAGAAGAGTTGACCATGCCATGGTCCCCTCCCATTCTCGAGAGGGGCCCCGGCTGGTGAATGATGTATGTTCAGCCCAGTCTTCTCCAATCAACTCGGCCCGTTGAGGGGGAGAGTTTTGACTCTGGGGCCGGGATCTGAAACGACCCATGCTACTTTGCTGAGTGCTTGGAAAGTTTGGACCTCAACTGATGATTCTTACATGGTCGGCTAGCTGCAAACTTCCGGGGGTAGGGCTTGGAGAAAACCGGGGTACCATCGCCTTGATGACGTAGAGCGCGCAACAAAAGACAACAGGCTCAGCGCAACTCTGCTGCTTGCACGATGAAGGTAGTTTCTAGTTGGCTGGAAAAACTCTTCGCATGGAGGAATAACCGGGGCGCGTCGTTGCGCAAAACGGGGTCGCGTTCCATATTGAATCAAGTTTACCTAAAGTTCCATGCACAAAAAGTACATGTATTTGAGTGAATTTCGATTTTTCCTGCATTCTATCCTTTTTCAGGGTCCTTTTGGCCGCTTTTTCAGGGTCCAATTGGGTCCCCCCAAGAGTCGAGGTGCCACAACGACTCAAGCACGTGTTGGGAGGGAACCTATTGAACCCTTGGAATGGGAAAATCTCTGCTTGTATGGGTTCATTGTGCGGTGCCTGTGTCGTAATGATCCATAATGATCCATGGATTCGAAGAGGCTAAGAACGCAGCAATCTTACATGGGCAACTCTTGAACCTGTGCGACAGTGTACATCCATGGGATTGCATGAATATTCTAGCGCCCTACCCGCGCCATTATTGAAACTCGCGGTGAGGAGAAAAGAAAGCAAACAAAGAGAGAAGACAGGTTTACTCGGGCGTGACCTGCAGGAATCCACCAAAGTAATCGTCGAGCCATTGGGCCGCCGACGATCCTGCGTCCGCGCCCCCTGTCGCGTCCCATCGCCCGACCGCACCGACGTAGCCGTCCGGTCTGACGAGGACGAGTGTGGCCTCGTCCGCTGCCAGGCCCCCGAGCCACTTGTCCGCGCACGACCGCCCTTGCGTGTCCAGCGGTGCGACGTCGTCGAGGTAGACGGTCCAGCCGCTCCGCGCGAACAGCGGCGGCAGGGACGCGATCTCGAAGTCGTTCTTGTCGGTCGGTGCTGGATCCCGGCGTTAGTAAATGTAAACTGGATCCAATCCGCCAGGGGAAACTCACTGATCAGGGCGAACGTGCAGAGCTCGCTCACCGGCGTGTACCTCTCGGGACGCACGTGGACGTCGTCGACTCTCCTCGCCCGCGGCTTCTCCGCGTATGACCGAGCGGCCGCCTTTGAAAGCTGTGTCACCAGCGATGACTCGGCCGCGACGGTGTCACTAAAGGCCTCGAGGAAGGCCTTCGCGGGGGCGCCTGCGACGTTGTCCACGACGGCGTACAACCGGAACTGTCCCAGAATGGGAATGTCGAGCTGGACGTCCACCGGACACGCATCCATGTACCGCGTAGCCTTGGCCGGCGGCAGGTTGCATCCAGGCCTCGCGCCGCCTCGCACAGCACCCACGGGCGCGCGGTTCAGCTCGTTCTCGCCGTACTCGACGCCGACGCCCGAGATGAAGCGCGTGTTGGTCCGGAAATTCTCCTCCAGCCGCTTCGCGTCGCCGCCCGCGATCTCGTTGGCGTGCTCGAAGTCGAAATTAATAAGATCGTGCGCGATCTTCTTGCGCTCCGTCTCGTACGTGGCCAGCAGCGTATCGCCCTTGACCAGCCCGCGCAGCGCGAGGTTGAGCTTCCAGCCGAGGTTCCACGAGTCGTGGATGCTCGTGTTCATGCCCTGCGCCGCCTTGGGGCTGTGCGTGTGGCTCGCGTCGCCCGCGATGAAGGCCTTCAGCCGCGGGTCCGAGAAGCGAGCGGCCACGCGCTGCGCGACGGCGTAGTTGCCGAACCACTCGACGGAGCGCCAGCGGACGCTGTACGGAGCGAGGATCGCGCGGGCGCGCTCCATGACGAACTCCTCGCCGAGGTCCTTGGACGACGAGGAGGACTTCATCTCGATGTAGAAGCGCGTCATGTTGCGCTCCCGCGGGATGATCAGGACGGACCCGTGCTCCTCTGAGAAGACGACCGTCTTGCTCCAGATGTCGGGGAAGTCCGTCTCCAGCTCGCCGTCGAGCACGCCCCAGACCGAGTTGTGCGGCGTACCCTGCGCGTACGTGTCCGGGATGCTCTTGCGCACGAGGGAGCGCGCGCCGTCGCAGCCGACGAGGTAGTCGGCCTGGATCGTCGTCGGGCCGTGGCCCTCTGCGTTTTCGCACTCGATCTGCAGCGATCCGTCCAGTACCGTGTCGTACGTCTTGAAGCTGTGGCTCCGCCTGACCTCGACGCCGCTCTTGCGCAGGTCGTCGACGAAGACGCCCTCGACCATGCCCTGGTGGCAAAGCAGGATGTACGGCTGGAGCAGGTCCACGACGGACGCCGGGTAGTGCACCGAGCGGCCGATCCGGTGCAGGCCGGTCTCGCCGGGGCCGGACTCGGATCGCCACATGCAGATGTCGTGCACCTTGACGCCTGTGCGGAGGAGCTCGTCGCCGACGCGGAGCATCTGCAGCGTCTCGATGGACTTGGGCTGGATACCGTCCGCGCGGCCGACGGTTGTCTGGTCGGGCCGCTCGTCGACGAGATCTACCTTGTGACCGAACCTCGCGAGGAGTGTGCTTTTGTTGATGTGATGTCAGCTTCCGGCCGGAGGACGAGGTCGGGGTGGGGACACAAACCCGAGCATCAGGCCGGCAGGACCGGCGCCGACGACGCAGACGTCGGACTTGCCGGACGAGTTGCCGTTTTGGTACCCGTTTGAATGGCCATTGGTGCCGTTGGCGCCGTTGGCTGCTGGTGTTGCCGAGCTGGTTGTCATATCGACTTGTGTATGTGGATGAAAGGGATGTCCTTGGCGATGCTTGGTCGCGCTTATCTGCCGCGCTTCTGGTATTGGTCCAAGGACTTATGTGAGAAGATGGATTGCCAGATGAGTGAGTGAGTGGTTAAGTGAAGTGAGTGACCACTGCTTCAAACTTCGAGTATTAAAGCACCCAACCTTTTTTTCGCAATGAGTCCAGATTCGAAACCTCCGTTGAAGATGTCGTTGTTCGATCTGACGAGAGTGGTTCGATGTTCAGCTGATGGCAATGCTGCTCTCTCATCAGTCGACTTCTGCTTCAAGGTTCTGTCGCCAGTATGTAGAGCGGACACCATGGACTTTGGCAGACGCGAGTCTCCATCCACAACTCCCACTCCCTCCCACTCTTCCAGGACCGCTGGCGTATCTGGGCATTGTGGTTCCCCCACTCTCGGCACCCTTCTCCCATCCCCAAGGAAAAGCCCTCCTGGGGGCCTGGATTCACAACAGATTGGGGTAGCTTAACCCGCGGGGAAGGACTGTCAGATAAACAATTGCCCGATCTCCACTGATAACATCGCGCAAGTTGCCGATGCAAGTCCGACCGGACCGGCAGCGGAGCCCGCGGCTGGTTCCGCGCGCCAATCAACGTTCGGCTGATTCTCGGTCTCGGCAACCCGAGGGGAGGGTCGGCATGCCGTCCGATAGCGTTCGTTTGTTTGTTGTCGACGCTCTCTGACCGTCAGCAGCAGTCATCGCAGTCCAAAACTTCACGATAGTTCAGAATCATTGCCAAAACCGTCAGACGGAACCCCGGCCAGATCATGACGCTCATTACTACAACCCAGCCGGCTCAGACTTGGCAGGACGTTGTCGCCAAGAAGAGGCTCGTCCAGGCCGAAGCCATCGCTGCCTTTATCGCAAGCAAGTCCGATAACGTGATAAATGTTGACAACGGCGCTATCACGAGTGAGCCAGATGCGGCGGCTCTCGTCTCCAAGATCTCGCGTGGAGAGGTAACTAGTGAGGATGTTGTCAAAGCATACATCAAAAAGTAAAGTTGCTCTTGCTATCCAGGCAATTACATGCGTCTCTTGACTCTTACCGGGGAGTTGCTGACCAGTTACGCATGGCTTCAGGGCTATCGAAACCCACAAAGAGGTAAGATCTACAACCCTGCCATCCCTCTGAACGCTCTTGGCAGAGACTGAACTAATGCTTGCGCTGGCAGACAAACTGGTATGTCTGATTTGAACTCAAGAAGCCAACTTGGCGTGGCTTATCATCTTGCGTCGGTCCAAAGCTAAAGTTGATTCTACGAAATGGTGGATCATGCTAACAGCCGGACTTCGATGACATAGCTTCACCGAAGTTGTCTTTGAAGACGCCCTGCAACGCGCCAAGGAACTAGACGCCCACTTCCTAAAGAACGGAAAAGTTATTGGCCCCTTGCATGGGGTTCCGGTGACCCTCAAAGACCAGTTCAACGTGAAGGGCGCAGACTCGACTCTTGGTTACGTCGGCAGGTCCTTCGCGCCCGCAGCAGACGATGCAGTTGTTGTCAAGATGCTGCAATCGCTGGGCGCGGTGGTCATCGCAAAGACTAACCTGCCCCAGAGCATCATGGTAAGTAAAGGCCCCTTTCCATCTCGATGTACGCACTAAACACGCAACTAACGAAGACCACTAGTGGTGCGAAACCGATAACCCTCTTTTCGGTCTGACCACCAACCCCTTGAGCAAGGATTACACGCCTGGTGGCTCTACAGGAGGAGAGGGGGCTCTTCTCGCGACAGAAGGTTCCATGCTCGGTTGGGGAACTGACATTGGTGGGAGCATCCGTATTCCATCGCACATGAACGGCATCTATGGCTTCAAGCCAAGTGTAAGTAGAAACTGCCAACAGCCATCCGGCTTTTTTCCTGTGCGTGGTTGCTGTGAGACAACTAACACGAGAGCTTCAGAGTGCACGACTCCCTTATCGCGGTGTTCCGGTGTCAACCGAGGGGCAGGAGCACGTTCCCTCGTCTATCGGCCCCATGGCCCGTAGTCTCAGCACGATCCACCTCACCATGAAGCATCTCATCAACGAGAAGCCATGGGAGTTAGACGCTCGTTGTGCGCCGATCCTCTGGCGTGAAGACGTTTACCAAGCACTCTCTTCCCGCTCGCTCACCATCGGTGTTCTCTTCGACGACGGCGTGGTCCGCCCCCACCCGCCCGTGACCCGCGTTCTCCGCTCCGCAGTTGAGGCCCTCCGGGCTGCAGGCCACGAGGTTCTGGAGTGGACCTCCGACCTGCACGAAGATTGCATCAGAGTGATGGTAAGCCAAGCTCAATCCAGGTTACTCATTGCCTCGTCTAGATGCTTACAAAGACACAGGACCTATTCTACACCGTCGACGGTGGCGAGGACATCCGCAGAGACGTCGCAGCGAGCGGCGAGCCTTTCATCCCGCACGTCGAGCGACTCGTCAACCGCGGGAAAGCAATCTCGGTGTACGAGTACTGGCAGCTCAACCGGCGCAAGTGGGAGCTGCAGCAGGCGTACCTGGAGAAGTGGAAGGCCGTCCGGTCGCCGACGACGGGACGCGCGGTGGATGTGGTCTTGATGCCGCCCATGCCGCATTCTGCCGTGCCTCATGGGGGTTGTCGCTGGGTGGGATACACCAAGGTTTGGAACTTTTTGGATTATCCGTCGCTGGTGATTCCCGGCGGCAAGGTCTGCGAAGCTGATGTTGGCGCGGCCTGGGATGCTGAGGTCAGGGGCGTGGAGGATGAGTGGAACAGGAAGCTTTGGGAGGATAACAGGGACGAGATGGCTTCTTTGGGGTTGCCTGTGGGTGTGCAGATTGTTGGTCGCAAGCTGGAGGAGGAGGCGGTGTTGGCTGCTGGCAAGGTGGTAGACCAAGTCCTGCGGGATGCGAAATAGAAAGTCTTGTAGACAAGAAATTAGATGTCCAGTTTGCCCGGAATGCCCCCAGCTGATATATCATTGTGAGAGAGAATACCTCAATGCTTGACAATCGAGGAAGCATTCTCCATGTCAGAAACCGTGAAATAGCATTTACAGTTTGCAAACTGAACGATCTTCAAGATGGGGCACGAAATCTTCATTGCGTAGTCCATTGGAATATTATCCCTCGTCATTGACTTTCAGCGACAGTTGGGAGGAAACAGCTTAACAAGCTTTGATGATATAAAGGCGTGGAATGGGACTGACACGAAGTTCATCGTAATCGAGACTTTTATGTTTTGGGCAGCTGCATAAAAGTATGAAGACACGAATTCATAAACTCATTATTATAGACTAGAAACTATCATCATGCCTGCGTCTTCTTCCACTCCTCGTACTTCTTCATGACCTCTTCCCTGCTGGCCGGCATCAGGGCACCCTCTGGCACGGGGTTCTTGGACTTGAAGTAGTCGCTCATCTGAAAAGGTCAGTCTCGGTTTGCTGCATGCACTGGAGTGGGGTATGACTTACCTCTGCCATCGTAACCCACTCGACACCTTCGTGCTTGTTGATGTGCTCAATGATGCGCTCGTGCATGAGCAGCACGTGTGGCCGCCCAGAAACATCCGGGTGGATCGTCATCGGGAAGATGAACTCGTCTGCAGACCCCTGGAGTTAGCCGCCTGGAACCTGTTTAGCCCGACCTGCGGGAATTATACCGTATTCTCTGTAGAAATAGTCGAAGTGGTCCTTCCAGATGTCTTCGACGTCTCTGCAGGTCGACCTGGTTAGCTGCCACCCTTGTCAACAACAGACCTGTTCTCTACTGAAACTTACCTCGGGTTCACCCAGCCGTGCGAGTTGGCCGAGTTCTTGATAAACATCATCGGGGGAAGATCATCAATGTACCAAGATCCAGGGATCTCAACCAGGCCCGTTTCGCGCCCCTGGACAAGGGGTTTCATCCACTCCTCGGCCTTCTTCGTGTAGTCGATCTTGGTCCACGTGTCTCCCGTGCGCAGCCAGTACGCCTGGCAGTCATGGTGCGACATGGAGTGGTCGTACTCGATGCCGTAGCTGAGCAACAGCTCAGTGCCCTCCTGGCTGGTCTCCCACCAGGGAGCCACACTCCCGCGCGGGGGCTTGCCGCCGCAAAACTCGGTCAGCATCTTCCACGTCTTGTCGAGGACGTCGCGCTGCTGCTCGGGCGTCATGTCGGCTGGGTTCTCGTGGCTGTAGCCGTGCAGGCCGATCTCGTGGCCCGCGTCGCGAACCATGGCGCACTCCTCTGGAAATGTTTCCAGGGTGTGGCCGGGGATGAACCACGAGGCTTTGATGCCGTACTTCTCAAACAGGGCAAGTAGTCGGCGAGTACCGATTGTACCAGCCCAGATGCCTATGCAGAGAGGTTTTACTCGTCAGATCTCGTCCGTGGGGTTGTGCTTGGTGCCAGATGCAGACGGTAGATGTGCACGCTTACCTCGACTGATGTCACTGGTGCTGTCCTCGCCACCGTAGGAGCCTAGCCAGCCCGCCACGGCATCGATATCCACACCATAGCTGTGAAAACGAGGGTTAGTCGATCCAGACAACTAAGCCAGGTTGTCCGGTGCCACCTTACCAGACGAGAACCTTCTTCTTGCCCATTTTGTCCGATTACAATGAAAACTTGGTAAATGTGATAGTGATTGGTAATTCGATTGTTGTGGCTTGATGATACTGGTGTTGTTCTCATCGGCTTTACGATCAGACTTTATGCTGTGAGAATACAACCAGGAAGCCACCTATCCGACTCGAGACAAGTAGTGCCTCGCGGAAGCTCCGATAGGGAAACACCATCATGGAGCTCATGGAGCTACCTCGCATGAGAGCTGTCCCCGCGCTCAGGGGTTGTTGCTTAGGGGTAGCTCTGCATAGTCAGGCGGACATTTGCCCTATCGAGTGGCTTCCTCCGTTCCTGCATGGCCTTACCGGCACTTTCTGACGAAATTAGAAAGATTAACAAGATGGTAATGATCATTGCAGCCTATGAGATGCGTCCGAACTCAGGATACCTGGGCTGACACTTCCCATCCACCTTCGAGGGGCGCATTGCCCCACCCCCACTCTTGGTGTATGCAAGGATGGTCAACTCCTGGAACCCCATCTCCGAGGCGATAACGTACACTTTGCCGTGGAGTGGTCTCATCAATGATGGGGGCTGGACGGAAATCATCACCCACCCTTCAGCCTGCCGATTCCATATTCCACTCTTCTGTTCTGCAACGTGGAGTCATCGGAGGTTCCCGACTACACGTACAGGTGGGGACATTGGTTCATTCCACCCTGAGGTATGGAGCGGAACTCGGGTTGGGGTTTTGGAGGCAACTTTGCTATGTTGAGGCAGATTCGATCAACCTGTTAAGTAATGTTGGTGATAACACCCAAAGGAGCAACTTGGCAGTTTGAACCTCCAATCACTAGGGTTTGTCAACATCTCAGTGCTATCGACATTTTGTATCATCATCATACAGTGAGATCTCCAGGTACATCAGATTAAACCCTGTTCACCAAGAGGAACATCACATCGCACACCAGCAAGATGTCCAAGGTACGAAACTCCGTTTCCAGCTCTGAAAGCCTAGGATCTGACCAGTCCCAGTTCTCACTCAAGGGCCGCCTTGCCATCGTGACCGGAGCCGGCAGAGGTTGCGGTCTCGCCTTCGCCCAGGGTCTCGCGGAAGCCGGGGCCGACGTCGCCATTTTCGACGTGATCGACCCGGAGCCTTACGCCTTCGAGCAGCTCTCTTCAGCCAACGGGATCACGGCCAAGGCGTACCGCGTCGACGTTACGTCCATGCAGAGCCTAGAACAGGGCTTTGCGGCCGTGGCAGCAGACTTCGACGGCAGACTGGACATCTTCGTGGCGTGCGCGGGGGTCAACAAGAACGTCGAGTTCCTCGACACCACGGAAGAGGACTTTGACCGGCTCTACGGCGTGAACTGCAAGGGGCTGTACTTCTCCGCCAAGCTCGCGGCGAAGGCAATGATTGCCAACGGGACAAAGTGGGGGAGCATCATCTTCGTTGCCAGCATCGCGTCGCACATGGCCATCCGGTCGCAAAGGTCGACGGCGTACTGCGGCACCAAGGGTGCCGTGAGGGCCATGGTCGCGCCGATCGCCGCGGAGCTGAACAAGTATGGTATCCGCGTCAACTCCATCAGCCCCGGATACGTGAGGACGGAGATGACTGCGCCCTTCCCGCATCTGCTTGACGGGTGGAAGGACGAGATCATGAATGGCAGGGTTGCGGAGCCGGACGACATCAAGGGAGCTTGTGTCTTCCTCGCTGGCGATGCGAGCAGGTACGTTGACATAAGTTCTCGGCTTTAGTCCCGGACGCCTGGATATGCTGACATTTCCATAGATACTGCCAAGGTACTGACATATTGGTGGACGGCGGTGTGACTAAGTGGTAGTTGATTGCGAAAATATGAATCGAGTAGCTACTCGACGAATGATGACTGAAATAAAATCGAAATCATAGAAAAGACGCCGCATTCAATTGCCAAATTGTGCTCCGAATAGGACGTCTGATTTCACTCGGACATGAGCATTTGAGGAACCTGAAACTATAGGCCTACTGCTACTCTCTGTTGTAAACCGTGCTCTTGACCTGGTCGCAAACCATTCAAAGAATCTCAATCAAACACTGCCCTTCATCATTGACCCCCAAATGATCATCCAGTCCTACCATAGACGGTATCTTCCTTGAGCCTCCTGATCTGTTGTTTCGGTGGAGGCCGTCCGGACCAAGGTAATTTCTTGGTCCCCACCCATCCTCAGATTGTTTCGTTGCCTTTTCGTAGAACTTAGTAAACGACTGCATGGGCATGTGTTGGAAAATCCTCTGAGCAAGTTTCGGGTTGCACTGGCTACTGTAATTCCCCGTCATGAACATACCAACTCTCTTGTATTGGCCCTTGCCCGGCAGCCTTTGAAGTATTAGACCTTTGATCGTCGGTGTCCAGTAATTCTTGCCACCCAGCCACGCTGCGCCCTTTGCCACAGCGACGGGAACCATAAATAGCTTGCGCTGGGTAGAGGATGCATCATCCGCTCGTAAGTTATCTGTTGTATCCCATCTAAATCCTATGAATGATAGAATAGGCGGCCGCGGTTGCACAACAATGAGATCATGCGACTCTGTGTACCATGTGTTATGTCCAAATAAACGCATCTTTGAAGCGCCATTTCTCCATTCGCGCTCAACGGGTACAACTGTAACATGTAAACGCAGAGTTGCAACTTCTAGTTGGGTGAAACGGTCACCGTTCTTGGGAATGATGACGGTTTGAAGATCCTGAAAGAGTGGGTAAGGCTCGACCATGTCCCGGTTCCGGAATGCTAGGTCTATGTGGCCGGCAGTGATCACACTAGCCCACGACCACGACGGTGCGGCTTCGGGGTCACGGATTGCTCCTTCTCTGGAAAGACCAGAAACACTCCATAGAAGACTACCAGGTAGCGTTTCTCGCCAGATGCCCGCGAGGTAGCTCTCAGAATGTAGATCCAAGCGTGCCCTGAACCACTTGGCAATCCCTGAAATGGCCGGAAGCCGGTCGTGCGGGTATGTCAGCTGCGTCGGAGAGTGGTGGGATCGAACAATGTGATAAAAGGGTTCGATATGAGCCACCCACGAGGCATTGTCATAGCCTCTTACAACATCTGCCTTCATCGATGCAGCTGCAAAAGCCTTCTTAATGTTGTAGCGATAGTCGTCATATTTCGCCAGCTTTTCGTAGTCCATTTCTCCGAGGGAGTCGACCTCGGACGCTCTCAGGCAGGGACATTCCCAGTATACCATATTCTGGCAGAAATGCAAAACTCGAGGCGCAAGTAATCGCTCCTGAAGGACCCAGGCACGGGAGTTCAGGGGTCCTAAATCGACGAAAGTTTCCCACGGACCCCCAGAAACCACGAGGTATTCTTCAGTCCCATTCTTTGAATCCTGGGAAATCGATGTGGTTGTTTTTTGCACGATAGGCAGTACCGATTTCGGGTTTCGTGGAAGATTGAGGCCCGTTTCACCCGTGGTGGCTGAGAGATTGAGCTCGGAGTTCCTGTAAATACGTTCCATACGGCTGATTTCGCTTGTCCTCTCGACTGTATCAGCCTGGTTGATGCAAATGGAGTCAATCCAGATATAACGAAAGCCCAAACAGCGACTAATCTGAATGGCATCCTTGAAGGTGGCGGAGAGATTCGAGACGGGGATCTGCTCTTCAAACTCAGTCATAGTTTCCCAAGTCAGCACAGTTGGTGCCAAATTGTCCCATCTATGACTGAGAGTGAGGTACTTGACGCCATTGGGGTCTGTCGATTTGGCGTCCTGAGAGTACCTGATACAGGCGTGCGTGGCTTTGTCGCAAGAGAGATTATCCATATTCGACCTCCACTTTTTGTCACCCAGATACTCTCCTTTGGGGTCGACATCAATTAAACGCAGAGGAAGATCGTCCGCGCCATCAGCCAGGTCCTGATACTGTTGACAGATCTTATGCTGTGTTGAACACATGTCCATCCATTGGAGAGACTGGCTGATCGTCTCCACTGTCACCGTAGAAGCTCCGATGCTCTTTTCAAGCTGCTTGAGTCGTTTCACTGTATGGTTTCGTTGGTTAGTAACCGCATATATATGATTAACTACCTACTAAGGCAGGGACTAGGGACTCTTATGATATGAGAACTCGCCTACTTCTGTGTGGATCGGGTGATAGCTTTCTCCCCACCGCCAAGTATTTGAAGTTTCCTTCATTGCGGTCGACAATCGTCCCAGAAATGTTAATGGACAGTTCGTACGTTTCTCCCGGATAAGTGTTGATAAATAGTTGATGCTGTGGACCAGCTGCTGCGTAGAATAGCAAGGTGCACAAGTGGCAAGAACCAGCCAGAGCATTTTCAGACCAGGTTTTGAAATTGATCTTCATTCGAGTCTCGTATTCCTCCGCAAATACACCAAGAATGGTCTGGCATGACTGGCATAGACAGTCTATGTCTTTACTGACTTGGAGAACCGATATGGAAGAAGTCTTTCTCCTGCTGTTTGGGCCCTGCAACCGGTTGTGCGAGAAGAATTGCGTATCAGTGTGGATTGAACCATGGCGGGAGGACATCTTGAGACGGGACCGACGATGCAAGTAAAAGTGGCTGCCTAACTGGCCTTTTAGAAATGCTCCTCTCTGTTACTGGCCCCAAGAGCTAACCGTAAGTGTAACGTTGATGACGTACGTTCTTATGGGACTGGCGTTGATTCGTGCGCATCAGCAAAGGCTGCATCGCCTGCGGATGTTTGAGCCAGGGATTTTGGGCATGTCTGCAGGCGAAGTCACAATGTATATAGTTCTGTAATTTCTTGGCACCGTAAGCAAGCTTCGAAGACCTCCAAATATGAACGACGTAAACCTTTTCTGTTCTGCAAAGGACTTCATTAGTGTGTCCACGGCACTAAGATCGATGATGAAAAGTGGAGATGAAGAATTGCGCTCGCACTTTTGACCAAGAAGGTACGATAACCAATGCGCTGATCAAGTGTGCCCTATCTCGCCAGATACGCTGCTTGATATTTGGAGTTTAGTAAAATCCTTAATTGTCAATTAGAAGTGGCGAGGAGAGTCTTGTTACATGTTCATGATCTAAAACTCTCTCAAAATGACGCCACGGCAACATGCGCCGGCTGCGCTTGTAGCAAACTCGCCTTCTCTAAGGCTTGCTTGCAGCACCGTGAACTCCGATACATATCGTCTACTGATGTGATAGGCTCAGTCGTTGGTGTCAAGTTTCGTGGGCTACACCTAACAGAAAATAGGCAATTCGGACGGAAACTCTGTTGCGAGAAGCCTGTCTAAGGAGACAGGCTTTGTAAACAATGCTGCCAAGAAAGATACGTAATGTGATGGTTGCGCTATGACTTTGAAACTGGTGATCCTGCTCGATACCCGCTCAACCCTGTATCACTCTCCACTATACGCCATCTCTAATGTCACGATGCCCGACTCCTTACCTACCTAGCTATCCCCGGACGGCAACGGATAGGTGGGCGGAATCGGAAGTTTCACCGATCTTTCTTATAAAAGTAAGCTAGTCGCAAGCTCGCAAGCCCATTCTTGACAAGACGCCATCTTGATTGCAGCAAGCATTATTCAAGCCAAACGACTTCCACCAACTTCGGGTAGGTAAATCAACAAGTGGCTGTTTGTGGCTTCATGAAGCGATACCTGGGGCTCTAGCCTTGAGCTTCTCAATATCGTTGTATCGAAACATCAGACATTCATCTTACTAACGTCTTTCAGAACACCAAAACCTCATTAACAATGTCCTCGCTCAAGTACAACAATCCTCCCGGTGCCGCTGAAAAGCACAGCGACCTGTGCCACTTCTCCCAGACCGTCGACCTCGGTAACGGTACGATCAAGTGCGCGGGACAGGGCGGATGGCATCCCGATACCGGCGCCATCGACGCGAACGACATGGAGGGGCAGGTCCGACTCGCATTCGAGAACATCGACCTCATCCTCAGGTCCGCGGGCCTGCGCGGGTGGGAGGACGTCTACTTGGTGCGCTCATACCACTGCGACATCCGCACGTCGTTTCAGCCGGTCGTCGACGCGCTGAAGAGGCGGATCCCTGGTCACAGGCCCGTGTGGACGGCGCTGGCCGTGCCGCACCTGGCGTTCCCCGGCATGTTGATTGAGATTGAGGTCGAGGCCAAGCGCCAGGAGTGATTGGACTTCGGTGAACAGCGACTTGAATGAGCGAATCGAAGGGTCCCGTTGCTGGGATGAACGGGTGTGTGGGGGTTTGACGTTCAGCGAAGCGCCCCAGGCTTGGTTTCTTGGCGTCATGAAAGTCAGATGAACTGAGTAAAAGGGAGAGAGCGTGAAGTCTAATTTTATTCACATCACTTCTCGAGCTGTATTGTGGACCGTCCGTCCAGTTTTGCCCGGCATGAGATGCCAGGGTCAACATTGACGAATTATGCAGATCCATCACAACATATTCGAACTCACTGATGACGATATCCGACTTCACTGAAAGATTACCGAGACCACAAATCAACATGGAATCAAGACAACAGGCCTCAGTCCGTCAATTCCCGGGTGTATGAAATGTTTGCCAAGTCAAACATGTATGGGAAGCTAGTCCTTGAAGTCCCACCCCCACCTCTCAACCCGAAGCATTGCGGAACATCTCCACCTTGCCCAAGTTTCCTCACTTGGGGGGCGGATCCAGCTCAGTGGTCAGATGGGAGAAAATAGGCCCTGAATACGGTCTCCGGGCCGGCCCGCCTCTAAGAATTTGCGCTTCGAATTAGACCCAGCTTTGGGTATTAAGAATGGCGAGTTGAACTCTTGACTGTGTGAAGTCCGACATAAACACATCCGTGCCAGGGTTGGTGGTGGTGACAGATGAGGTTGCAAAGGAATAGAGAAACCAGGCAATAACTGAGCATGACGACCGAAGATCTCTCTTACGTACCATGACTCTGATGGACCCTTTAATTGGTCAAGCGAACAATGGCCTCAAACATCCTTTTTACTATCAACGCTGCGAGAAATCTTGTTACATGGTACAGCACGCGCATAATTAAGCCACGGCGATCTGTGCCGGCTGCGCTTGCTGCACCTGCACCGCGCTCGCCGCTGCCTTCTCCAGTCCCTGCTTGTACAGCTGCGCCCTGCCGTAGGACTCAGCGTAAGAGGCCGAGACGGCCTGCTCTACCGTGACGGGCCCGAACTTGGCCGGCTGGGTGGCGGACTTGCAGGTGGGGATGCAGTCGACCACGTAGTCCGGGTTGCCCGAGACGAAGACGGGGATGGAGTAGCGCTCCTGGCCGGACTTGTTGATGACCCGGTGGATGTTGCTCTTGTACTTCTCGTTGGTCCATCGGGCCATGAGGTTGCCCAAGTTCACGACGAAGGCGCCCTCCGTTGGCGGAACCTGTAGAGGGATGCGTCAGTCCCGAAAGCTGGAGTGGGGATTGTCGGGAGTTCCACTTACATCGATCCATGTCTCGTTCTTCTTGTCCCAAACCTGGAGCCCGTCGACCTCGTCCTGGAGAAGCATGGTGATGGCGCCAAAGTCCGTGTGCGCCCCGATACCGCGGGTGAGCTTCTCGTCGGCGTCCTTGGGCTGCGAGGGGTAGTGCAGCAGCCTCATCGTCGCCACGGCACCGTCCATGAACTTCGCGAAATACCCCTCCTCCAGGTCAAGGGAGAGCGCGAGCACCCTCATCAGGTCTGACGCCAGCGACAGAGCGGAGCCGTAGTACTCCATCGACGCTGTCCGGAAGCTTTCGAGGTCTTCGCCGAGCCCCTCGGGCCACTGGTTCGGCCCGCTGTTGAGCTTCTTGTTGATGAAGTAGGGGTGGGTCTCAGGGATCTCGGCGCCGATGTAGAAGCCCTCCTTGAGCTCAGGCTGCGTGCCTTCTTCAAGGATCTGTGACCTGAGCATCTCGTAGCCGCGGTTCCACGTGTTCTTCTCCTTGCCGACTTTCTGCTTCTCCTCGAGCGGGAGGGAGAAGAACTTCTTGGCGTTCTGCATCACGGCCTTTTGCTGCTGGAGAGGTACCGAGTGGCCAACGATCTGGAAAAAGCCATTGTAGAGGCAGCTGTCGCGGACCTGGTCTACCACCTTCTGCTTTTGCGCCGGGTCTTCCGAGTAGAAACCTGCAAGATGACTTAGCAAACGGCCCTGCTTCCATAATACTAACCTCGGAATTGCGTACCTGAAAAGTCGATGATGGGAATCTCAAGAGCGGCCATGGTTGTGTAACCTTATGATACTGAACAAAAACGGTGACGAGAGAATTGAAGCGATGAGTTGATGTGGTTCAGCTATGTCTTGGGCTTCTGATACTGTTGTGTACGCTCGGGGTCATTCAACTGTATTCAATCTCTCCTGGTCATGATGCCTCGAAATTATAGTCAAGAAAGCTCCTTCAAACCTGGAACCATCACCACCCATCCATCATGGCTCGCTTCAAAGCGCGTCTTCTCGGTTTTCCGAACAGACCACCTCCCCTGGACTTAGCAACAGGCTGGAGAGTGGGGTCAATGATAGCTCGGTCTCCAAGAGTTGGAGAGGCGCCGTCCGTCCAACAACCCCAGGCGTTCTAAATTACCGACAGATAAGCATCAATGATAGGGGAGGCACTGAATCAGGCCACGAGGAGGTAGAGTCGTCGTCGTTCTCGGCTCCCGCCCTAACTGGCGAAACCCACTTTCCCCTCACTCTTCAAGAAAGATAAGATCCTTCACGAGATAACGCTCCCCCCCGCAGCCACCACCAATCTCGCATATGTGGGGAGAGCTTTCGGCGTTCGGGATAACGGGATTATGCATGTCGCTCGCCACATGGTCGAGAGTTGGGGTGACAGGGGGGTTGAGCTCACATGCATACATGCAGAAAGTGGCTATGGCAATCTGCAACATCGTGAGCCGGTTGACAGTTGCTTTGACTGATGATTTTAGCCGCCAAGATCAAGTGGTTATGTCCTGCAGCAACAAAATCGACACAATGCTGTTAACGAAGCTGTCACGAGATCGCAACTCTTGTCGCCGAAGGTTGCTGCAAGTTTGCAATTGAACCAGCAAGCTTTATTCCCCAAAGTCTTGTTGGACGAGTTTGGCCCTCAAGGAGCTCTTGGAGGAAGGTGTGTTTGAATTGACAATTATCCATGATTTTCGTGAAACCTAGACGAAGTTACGGAAAGACTCAATTTCAACGCTCGTTGTTGGGAAAGGGCATCGCGCTGAGGTTACAAATTACATGTACTACACATCCGTTACCGACCAGCTATCCACTGCCAGCGCTTTACTCTCCTCACCAAGCCAGCTCCTGCCTAGCCCCGCAGGCCGCCTTCTCCAGCTCAGAACAGAAGGCCTCTTCCTCGCTCAGCTTGCCCGTGTTCATCTCCCCATACAGATTTGGAGTGGCTGGCCAGATTTCCCGTCCGCCCTGGGCAAGCTCCTTCTCCCGGTGCTTCATGACCTCCTCCCTAACGGTGTTCTGGAAGTGTATTGGGCCCTGCAAGCCGAATTAGTGCTGATTAAAAGAATTATCGTGTTCTCAAGCGGGAAAGTACCTTTTCCTTGTCAGGGTGGAGCTCTCCGTTGATGAAAACCCCCGCATTGAGGTTCTCCTGCGCGCCGACGCAGAGCTGCCTGTCCTCCTCTAGGACTTGCTTGTAGAAGGCGTTGATGGCGGCGAACTCCTCGTCACCAGCGTTGTGGTGCCGGTACACCTCGTTCTCGATTCGCGTCTTGGTCGCGCTTACGGGAATCATTCGCTGGATGTAGAAGAAGTTGGATCTGGAAGGAATGTCAATGTCGGAAGCTCGAATCTCGCTTGACAGCTTGCGCTTGGCCGTGACTTACGTGATGGTTACAGAGGTCGACGGGAAGAAGAATGTGATTGACCTCCTGAACTCGTCATCCTCGTCCTGCGCCTTCTTGTTGATGATCTCGTGCTCGAGGCATCCGCCGCTGGGCTCGACCTTGTACTTCGTCAAGTCCGACACGCCTGCGATCAGCGGGTGTGAGGTTGGGCAGTGGTAGCACTCGTTGTAATTCTCAATGACGGCCTTCCAGTTGGCGTCCAGCTCCATGTCCCAGACGTGGTCGTACTTGTACCCGCCAGCAAAGTCAAAGTTCTGCATCCTCGGCTTCTGGTAAACACCGCCAAACTCGTCCTCCCACTTGACGTCCGGCTCTCCCGCCTGCAGGTTCACCCACACAAACCCTGCTGGATCGATCCGGACGTGGATGGGCAGGAGACCGTGCTGGCTCTTATCGAACCCCTTGACGGTGTCGAACCGGGGCGCCTTGGCGAGGTTCCCCTTGAAGCCGTACGACCAGCCGTGATATTTACAGCTGAGGATGCTCGCCTTGCCTGACTTGGACTCCACCACGGGGTAGGCCCGGTGCCGGCACACGTTGTGGAAGCCATTGATGTTCCCTTCTCTATCCTGGACGAGGAAGAAAGGGAATTCGGCGTACACAAAAGAGACGTAATCGCCGGCCTGCTTGAACCTGAGGGTGTGCGTGACCAGGATCCACTTCCTGGAGATGATGGCCCTCCGTTCGAGCTGGTGCAGCTCTGGAGATCGGTACCAAGAGGCCGGGAGGCTTCGAGCAGGCTCGGGCTTAGCGTCTTCTGCCGCCGACGACAGCCCCAGGAAACGCCACATGTCGTTGGATTGAGGTTGAGATAAGTGGGTAAAGTGAAGAGGCTCAAGAGAGTCGCAGAAACCGGGCAGAGTGGTCGATTACAATGGAGAAACTATGGGTACACGCAGCGTCTGTCCCGTTAACTACCTGAAGTCGGCGAATCCAAAGGCCGTTTGGCGCTTTAAGACAGCAAGTCAGCGAACTCTGGCACGGGGACGGGGGCCTAGCCAGCAAGAGCTATCGCGAGTGGGGAAGATGCTTCGAGGGCTGCCGAGATAATGCAGGTGGAAATGGGGGTGGGGTTACATCCAAGCCGGGGGTCGTCAGCTCTGAACGGCCATCGTGTTGATAAGCTACTAAGCACACTGATATCCGCCGAACGTTCCGGATGCTTGAGACTGCGAATTTGGGAAAGGCGGGGTAATGGCTATTCAATGTCATGATCTTATTGCTAATGTGTCTAAGATTTTGATGTTGCCGTAGCGAATCGCCGGATGCCTTTCTAAGACAAGACCGGCGGGGTGGATACTGAAGGTGAGGAGGGGCCGGCTACAGGTTCCGGTGGATCAGGGCGGCCGGGTTGGCCAAAGCCCATAGGCGTCGACAGAGTGGGAGCACGAGTAAATGCACGAAACAACATGTGACAGAAGAGAGCGAATAAACTTCCTGAGTACGTTTGTGGGAATGACTACGCAGAAGGAGAAACACGAAATGATTCGACGTGGACGGACCTAGAATCAGCACTGCTGCAGCTGTTAGCTGATTCCGTGGATGCATGCAACCTCGAGAGTGCGTTCAATACCACCACCCAGTACGGTAACGGTAACAGCATGTGTAGGGAGTTCATATGGTCTCCGACTGTAGGAGACGCCCACATGGACAATGGCCTCTTACCATCAACTAAGGTAGGTGGACTTGCTGCAGGCACCTTAGAGTGTTCCCTATTCCTTTCTTCGAGTCCACCAAGCACGGAACCATTGTTTTTCCTTCTCTCGAAACGTTTCATTTCATGGAAGAAATGGGCGGTATAGCACTGCCATATCTTTGGCTTGACCCTTTGAATGAACCACTCTCCGCAGCGTCGATGATCTACTACAAGTCAAGGATCTATCAACGGACAACAACGCAATTGAAGAAGAATAACTGTGGGCAGTTCCTTTTGCGATATACTGAACGCAACTCGATTAATGTAAAGTCGATATATCAGCCTGGCAACTCAACACTTCTTGTATCTGCTGTGCGAGTGAGTAAATCCTTGATTAGTTGTTAAGTAGTACATAAAATTTGGTATGAGCGTCTTGATGGTGTGCATGAGTGCTCATGAACCATTCAACGGGACCTTCTCTCGTGGATGAAGCTTTGATCAAGATGCCAAGAAGAAGCGGCCTGTAATATTCATCAACTTCCATACATTGTACATCAACTATTGGTTGATTTGACGAACTTGACAGGCCATTTCCCGAAGTCAATCCTGCTTAGGACGTATGTCCTTGATTGCCGAGGGGGACTACTCCGCGTGGGCCTGGACAACTCCGGTTCTGGCGATCATGGACTGTTCCGTCGCTGCGTCAGTCGCCCTTAGAGAAATGGACTGATACAACTAGAGTGTACGGCGCAGCTCATGCTGGTTTTTCAAACGGAAAGCTCCGCTTGAACAGATGCGGCAAGAAAGCCGGCTTGGAAGCACTATAGAC
The DNA here is from genome assembly GCA_014235945.1 of Colletotrichum plurivorum. Lineage (NCBI taxonomy): Eukaryota > Fungi > Ascomycota > Sordariomycetes > Glomerellales > Glomerellaceae > Colletotrichum > Colletotrichum plurivorum. The sequence continues at coordinate 169,753 of WIGO01000027.1, forward strand.
ACGGACTCGCTAGCAGGAACTGGGCCGACAGTGCTCCCACCCTGGACACTTTCGTTCATTCAAGCGTCCATAAATGACAAGCTGGTGACCTTGTGTAGAGATTCAAGGTAGCAAAAGCAGTTTATAATCAACCCACATCCCTGTTTCCTTGTAGTACCGACTTTCGCAGCCGCGGGGTGATTCGGCTTAACTGCTGGAAATGGCAATGGATATGCTTCTTCCAATTTGAACACCTTGGCAATGAATCACGACGCCTCTTTTGTTCTGCTATGCCGAGTGGCTCACGATGGAAATACTTAAACGTGCTTGTTGCCTCTGCTCTTTGCAGTGGTGTGGTCTCTTCATGTTGTCCTCGTACAATCCTCAAAGATTCTCACATTGAACGGTACTTTCTCAGACGACAATATGAAGTTCTCCGCCGCTATCATCCTCGGTGTCATCGCTGCCATCGTGGCTGCTCAGAACTGCTGGGAGGACTCCTTCACTTGGAGCCCGACCTGCGGCCGCGGGCACTGCGCTTATGACTACGACATCAACGTCTGCAGCTGCGAGGGCTGCGACTTTCAGCGCTACGAGACTGAGATACTCTGCTGCGCCTAGATCTACGCGCTCGCAATACACATGATGCGCATACCAAAAAGAGAATTACAAGTCTGGTATGTCTTCATGGCCTTTGTGTCGCAACGGTCCTGTTACATGTAGTCCACTACTCTTGTTGGTGTGAGGGGTCGCTGGCAAGTTTTGTCTTCAGGACCTGGATGGTAAACTCGTGCCTTGAAGATTTGTAATCAACAGAATTTTGCCATGGTCGAGGAAGTGGTTTTGTATTATGTGGAGGATGTAACCATGACTCTGCGGGAGCTTTCCGGGCATGCCAAGGTCCAGTGCAATAGATAGCGGATTCCACACAGCAATGTAACTCGCCTTCAGCTGTTTGTTGATTTTGGGGATCAATTCTGTGATGATGATAGTGCGTGATGACAGTCCAGCAAATGACGGTTCATAATTAACAGCATACCTAACCCGAGCATAGCGTCATCATGATATGACAATTTGAGAACCAACGTCAGGTTAGACCAGCAGCCGTCCCCCATTCGTCTGCAAAATACTCCCAGTGACAAATCCATCCCTCATCAGATACAAATACGCCTCAGCGACGTCCTCCGGCCGCCCCACCCTGCCAGTCGTAGTCTCCTTCTCCAGCCCCCTCATCACCTCCTCCCGCAACCCCCTCAGCGCCTCCGTCCTCACGACCCCCGGCGAGACCAGATTTACTCTGACGGGCGCCATGTCCACCGCAAGACCTCTAGTCAATCCTTCCAGCCCGCTGGCCGCGACGAGACTGAATCCCGGCGGTGGCTTGGAGAATATGAACCCGCCCGTGAGCGTGTAGCTACAGTCAGGACCGCCTTTCAGGTAGCGCGGTAGATGCTTGGCTACAATGATCGGCGCAATCCCCCGAACGATCTGATTTACTTCAAACTCTTCAACAGTTACTTCCGATAGAGAGCCAAGCGACCTTGCGTCCCCGGCTGTGAAGACCACATGGTCCAACTTCACAGTCCCGCCGCGCGTCACAGCGTCTAGAAGTTTCTCAACGTTCGCGTCGAGATGCTCCTTGTCAGCCAAGTCGCAGGGATGGACAACGATCCGCGAGGGATCGAGGTCCGGGTAGGACTCTCGCAGGCGGAGCACTGCGTCGGCGAGGCGCGGGGCGCTGGAGGAGGAGAGGATCACTGTGCTGGCGCCGTGTTCGAGGCAGGCTTCGGCGACGGCGTAGCCTATGCCTGAGGTGCCGCCGAGGATGAGGATGCGTTTGCTGTGGAGTTTGGTGGTGTATTTGACGTTTCTTGACATGATGAGGCGTGATGAGGATGCTGGTGATGGTTCTGGATGAGGTTGTCCGTGGTATTTTGGTGTGAATTAGAGGATTGGGGCGGGGGGTTTGACTTCCGCCTTGGCCATCCGGTGCCAGGTAGTTGCCGGCGATGGGTTCGGAGGTCGGAGGGTTTGGTCAGTTCGGAGCGTTGCCGACTCGGGTTGTTATAATAAGACTTGAACCATATTTCCATGTCGTCAGTAGACGAGAAGGGGCTTGGTTTGGTCAAGTCCACGAAGGGATCAGTTCGCCTTTGTCTGTTATTGTTCCATTAACGTCCAACTCCTTACTACCCTGGCAGACCACGACAGAATAGGCCATGATGGACTTACCTCATATCGTAAGAGAATGGAGTTTTGCGAGTGCTCTTGTTGGCTTGGGCGGCGTCGTTGTAAGTCAATCCGATCATCACCCCCTGAGCTACTTTTGAGACTCTGCTAACTCGCCGACCCCCCTTACCCCACCAGTTCCTCGCCCTCTACATCACCTCCATTGCCTACGAAGCCTTCATCTCCCCGCTAAGCAAATATCCCGCCCCAATCTACTGCCACATAAGCCACTTCCCAGTCGCATGGCACATGTGGCACGGCACCCTGCCCTACTGGATCGACCGCCTGCACAAAAAGTACGGGCCCATAGTGCGCGTCAGCCCGACGGAGCTGAGCTACACGGCCTCCCAAGCCTGGAAGGACGTCTACGGCCACAGCCGCGGCAGCGATGAGAAGAAGAAGCGCGGCTGCGCGAAGAACCCGCGATTCTACGGCCCCGTCCGGGATTTGGACAACGGCACTCCCGGGATCCTCGAGGCTGACGACGCGAACCACGCGCGGTTCCGACGGATCTTCAGTCATGCGTTCAGTGCCAAGGCGCTGCTAGAACAGGAGCCTATCTTTGAAAAGTATACGAGCTTGCTGGTCCGCAGGCTCAAGGATAAGATGGCGGAAGGATCATCCCGAGGGGGAGGGTTTGATCTCTCGGCGTGGTACAACTACACCACCTTCGACGTCATGGCCGACCTGACCTTTGGCGAATCCCTCGGTCTGCTGGAGAAAGCGCAGTACGCGCCCTGGATAGCGGCCATATGGAACAGCTTCCAGGCCGGTGTCGTATTCCGGAGCATGCGCTACTGGCCGCCGTTCTACAGGATCTTGCGTCTGGCCTTTGGCGCGAAGCTGCGGGAGAAGCGGAGGGTGCAGTTCAGATTCTGCGCCGACAGCGTCGACCGACGTCTCGCGAGAGATCCTACGCACACTCACAAAGACCTGTGGTCGCTCGTCCTGGCGCAGAAGGAGGAGGAGGGCCGGCTGACGCTGCCTGAGATGCACACAAACGCGAGCGCGTTCATGATGGCTGGCACTGAGACTACGGCCACGGCGTGCGCGGGACTCACGTACTACCTATTGAAGCACCCGGACAAGATGGAAAGGGTGGTTAGGGAGATCCGCGACACATTCCAGAGTGAGGAGGACATGACGATTGTGCGGATGCAGCGGCTTGAGTATCTTCAGGCCTGCCTGGACGAGACTTTGCGCATATATCCGCCTTCCGTCACCGGCTTCCAGAGGATCACGCCGCCGGAGGGCGCTGAGATTTGTGGCCGATTCGTGCCCGGCGGGGTAAGATAACGGAAAGCCTCCCCCTTGAAGGTATGACATGCTGATGATTCTCCAGACGTCAGTCTACGTGTCGAACTACGCCTGCTTCCGAAGCGAGCTCAACTTTCGGGATCCCGAAAAGTTCATCCCGGAGCGTTTTCTAGATACGACCGGCGCCTTTGCGCATGACAACAGGGCTGCCCTGCAACCCTTCTCTCATGGGCCGCGGGCATGCATGGGGAGACAGTACGTCCCGACGATCTGATCCGACCTGTACTGGGCGGATGCTAACATGACGCAGCATGGCTTATGTCGAGATGAGGATGATAATGACCAAGATGCTGTGGAACTTCGATCTGAAGCTTTGCGACGAAGACGAAAACTGGCTGGACCAGCCGGTCTTTCTCGTCTTCAAAAAGAGGCCTCTTCTGGTTCACGTCAGACCGCGAAATGATTGGAAGCAGGAGGCAAACACTTTCCAAGCGATGTAAACTTTCTGCAGAGCCGATATTTCCGCTTTGTATGGACGGTCGTCATGTGGCGAGCTGGTATCATGTACTGTATATCTGTGTACGATGATGAGTGGCAAACTATGAATTAAATCTACTGTGTTGCTCAAGAAGGTTATTTAGGAAATACTTGTATCCTATGCGGCATTTGAAGGATATTACATACATATTCATCGACAATAGTCTCCTGCGAGGAGATCAACATTGACTGACCACCAATGGTACGGGATATGTCTCGTCATGTTCCTGATTTGTGGATGCTTCGGACGGTGGCATGATGGTGTATTTTTCTCTCACGTGCTACCTACATAATAGACATGTGTCGTTATCGTCCGCTTTCAAGTTAACCGGATAACGACCTTCTCCCCAGAAACCTGCCCCTTCTTCACCATCTCCATCCCCTCAATTACAGTCTCAAAGCCACCTTCAAGTACCTTCAGGGGGTGATGTTGCAACTGGCCCTCATCGACCAACTTTTGTGCAATTTTCCACAGTCTGGCCCCAAACTTCTTCAACTCTGGATCGGCTGGCCGACCGTATGGGTCCGGCCAGGTCGACCCGTCGCCGAAGATGGCAGGGCCGAGCACCCAGTCCGTCTTGACAACCTTTCTGGTTGCTACGTGCTCCTGGAACGGGTCAAGGGACACGTATTTGCCGCCGGCACGCCCGATGGCCTTGAAACAAACTTGCGTCGACTCTACGGTTGTGACGCAGTCCAGGGCGTACCGAAGCTCGTTGGTCGTATACGACCGCTGACTCATGATTAGCTGACACCTTTGAGCTTCGCATGGATCAGTTGGAGCTTACGATCTTCTCAGCGCACTGCGGGTCGTGGTAGTCAAAGGTCTCCTCCGCACCTCGGGACTTCACCAAGTCGAAGTTCTTAGGCGAGCAGGTCGCTATAGGTATGAGGTTGGCGCTGGCTTCCGTTAGTTCCAAACCCCTTTCTGGTTGATAATGACGAACTTACAGGTTCAGTAACTGAATGGCGATGGTCCCAGTCGCCGTGCTCCCGCCATAGACCAACACCCTAGTGGGCGCCTTACGAGGCTCGTCCGGGAGCGGGAGCCCCAGCGCCCTGATAGCGAGACCAGCAGTACTAACTCCGGCCCCAAGTGACGCCCCGGCCTCGGTGCTCCAACCCGGCGGCAGCTTCAACCACACCGACCCGTTCGTGACGTTGAACCGCCGAAAGGCGCCGTGGAACGGCTTCGCGGCGTGCATGCTGTGCTGGGCGCCGCAAATCCGGTCTCCGACTTGGACATCTGCGTCGACATCTGGACCGACAGCTACGGCGGTGCCCGCGTAATCCGCCCCGAAGAGCGCGTGCGGCACGACGAAGTCCCCCATCATTTTGGTGTCGCTGGGGTTGATAGCCACGGCCTCGGTGCGGACGTATACCTGGCCTGGCTCCAGGGGTGGACATGGCGCCGAGGAAGATACTACAGGTGCGCCGTTGGCGTCGGCGATAACAGCCTCCTGTGTCACTGGGGGCGTGAACGCATTGATTCTAGAGGGCGACATGATGGGTGGTTGCTGAATTGAAAGAATCTGGATGACCGGGCGAGGTCAGTTGCTTCAATCTCTCCTCGTGAAGGACAAGTCAGCGCGGAAATCCTAGCACAAAGCGGACATGGGGCGGTGGTGGGGTATGAGAGGAGTCGTGTACTGCCCGTTTCGGAAGTCGGTGGTCGGCTCATTTACCATCGCCTCCGGATCCGGACCCACTCGGGCCAAACCTTCGGCCCTGCAGGAGTCCGAAACGATCGGATGTCGACTGACTTAATCCTCCGAGTCTCCGAAAAACAACGAAAGACCGGGACCCGAAGCTAGAAATCACATCAGGCAGTAGAAGCAAGATTAGTCTATACTTAGAACCTAGGTACGTTCTACAATCAGACGATCCGATGGACTATTCTGCATCTTGGATCACTCTACTTGGCGTGGTTCTGACCGTGGTACTCAACTTACCCCAAGAACTGCACACAGATCCTTGATTCTCCATTTCATCGGCTGTCTTCCTTCAACAAGAAAACCAACACAATAACTTCCCGCGGTAGACATTGTGAGACTGTAGCCACCATGCCTTCCAAAACCACAACCCCCTCGCCCCGGGAGCCCATCGCCGTCATCGGAACCGGCTGCCGCTTCCCCGGCGGCGCAAACACACCGTCGAAACTATGGGAAGTCCTTTCCAAGCCTCGGGACCTCCTCCGAAAGGTACCCATGGACCGGTTCAACGTCGACTCGGTCTATCACCCAGACGGCTCCTTCCACGGCCGCACCAACGCCGCCAGCGCCTACTTCCTCGACGAGGATGTCCGCGCCTTCGACGCCAACTTCTTCAACATGCAGCACGCCGAAGCCGAGGTCACCGACCCGCAGCACCGGCTGCTCCTCGAGACCGTCTATGAGGCGCTGTCGACGGCAGGGCTGCGGGTTGAGGATCTGCGCGGATCTGAGACTGCGGTGTACTGCGGGCAGATGATGAGCGACTATAGGGATTTGGTCAACTTTGATCTGGATGGACTGCCGACGTATGCGGCGACTGGCACTGCCGCAAGTATTCTTTCGAATCGCGTGTCATATTTCTTCGACTGGCACGGTCCCAGCGTAGGTTTTCATCCCGAGTGTGACCACTTGCGAATGTCGGCTGATCCGTTTGCGCAGATGACCATCGATACGGCATGTAGCTCGTCCCTGGTTCGTATACCCTTTCACTCTTTGCGACTGGTTGTCTGACTCTACGAGGTAGGTTGCGGTTCATCTTGCCGTGCAGCAGCTTCGGACCGGCTCGAGCAAAGTAGCAATCGCAGCAGGGGCGAACCTGATACTGGGTCCAGGTACTGTGTATCTCTCCTCCTGACGCACAATCAAGTTGCCAACACTGCGTAAACAGTGCCTTTTGTCGTCGAAAGCAAGATGAAAATGCTCTCCCCGACGGGAAGATCAAGCATGTGGGACGAGAAGGCCAATGGCTACGCTCGGTGAGTTGGCCCCGATGAAGGAAGACGACATGGGGGGTTTCCGGCTTGCTAATAGCTGTTTCCAAACTTACAGCGGGGTATGAAACGCTGAAAGCTGGTGTCTTCGTATTAGTAAAACGCTGACGATGTCTAACCCGTCTTATAGGAAGGTGTCGCTGCCATCGTACTAAAGACTCTCAGCCAAGCACTGAGGGATGGGGACATCATCGAGTGCATCATCCGAGAGACCGGCGTCAACCAAGACGGCAGATCCCCGGGCATAACGATGCCCAGCCACAAGGCGCAAGAGTCTCTGATCCGCCAGACGTACGCAGCGGCAGGGCTCGATCCGTCTCGTCCCCAGGATCGATGCCAGTATTTCGAGGCTCACGGCAAGTCCACATCCGTAAACACCAACCCAGAACAACATGAGCTAACGCACACACCCATGTCAGGAACTGGAACCCCCGCCGGCGACCCGCAGGAAGCCGAGGCCATAGCAAGATCCTTCTTCGGAGAAAGAGGCCGATCCCCGGGGGAGGCACCGCTGTACGTCGGAAGTATCAAGACTGTCATCGGCCACACGGAGGGCACCGCGGGCGTTGCCGGACGTAAGTGACACCGCATTCAACCCGTTCATCACGAACCTAACGGTTTATCAGTCATAAAGACGTCACTTGCAATGAAGCACGGAGTGATACCGCCCAACATGCTCTTTGAGAAGCTCTCCCCAAAGGTAGCGCCGTTCTACGAAAACCTCCACGTTCCGACACAGGTGCGACCGTGGCCGGGACTGCCATCTGGCGTGCCGATGCGAGCAAGCGTCAACTCCTTCGGTTAGAACCTTGGTCCTCTTTGATTACCTACGAGGGGTACAGCTAACCGTCTTTCAGGTTTCGGAGGGACCAACGCGCACGTCATTCTCGAAGCCTACCAGAAACCCGGACCGGGTCAGCGTCATACCTCATCCGCGGTGCCCTTGTGGCCGATTACCATCTCTGCCAACTCTGAGATCTCCCTGAAGGCAACCGCTCAGAGCCTGCTGCAATACCTTAACTCGACCTCCAACGTAACCGTTCAGGATGTGGCATGGACGCTGATGACCAAACGCTCCATCCTACCCGTCCGCCGCGCCCTCACCGCGCAGACGATCCCGGGACTCTGCTCAGCCCTCGAGGCCACCATCGCCTCCATCGACAAGAAGGAGAGCGGCATCATAGTCTCCTCAGCCGACTCCAACCGAAAACCAGAGATCCTCGGAATCTTCACAGGTCAAGGCGCGCAGTGGCCCGCGATGGGCAAGATCCTCGTCTCGACCGTCCCTTACGCCCGCGAAATCATCTCTGACCTGGACCTCTCGTTGAACACCCTCCCCCCCGCGTACCGGCCGTCGTGGAAGCTATACGACCAGCTCATGCTCGAGGGCGAGGGCTCCAAGGTCTACGACGCAAGCTACTCCCAGCCCCTATGCTGCGCGGTTCAAATCTTGCTGGTGCGGGTGCTCGCAGCGGCGGGGATCAAGTTCAAGGCTGTTGTCGGGCACAGCTCCGGCGAGATTGCGTGTGCCTACGCGGCGGGGCTCATCACTGCGTCCCAGGCGATTCGTATCGCTTACCTTAGAGGTCTCGTGTCGAGTAAAGCGGCATCGCCCAACGGCGTGGAGGGAGCCATGATGGCTGCAGGATGTTCCTACGAGGACGCCCAGGAGCTTTGCGGTCTTGAAGTCTTCCGCGACCGGATCTGCGTGTAAGACGTTTTCTCATCCCAACCCAACCAGTTGCTAATTTTCCATGACCACCAGTGCAGCAAGCAACGCCTCAGACAGCATTACCATCTCCGGCGACGCGGACGCAATCGAGGAGGCCCGCGAGGTCCTCGAGGACGAGTCCAAGTTCGCGAGGAAGCTCAAGGTCGACAAGGCCTACCACTCGTTCCACATGCAGCCATGCGCGAAGCCATATGTGGAAGCACTGCAAGAATCGGCCTGCGATGCCACCGAGCCCGATGTTCCCGAGCCGTCAACGATCTGGATCTCCTCGGTCCGCCCGGGTCACCGTATGAGGTGGCAGGACATTACCGCCGAATATTGGAAGGACAACTTGCTCTCGCCCGTGCTCTTCTCCACGGCTGTGGAGCACGTGATGAAGAACCAGCGGCCCGTTGATCTCGCTGTTGAGGTTGGCTGTCATCCCGCCCTCAAGGGCCCCTGTCTGAAGACCATCGAGCACTGCGCCGAGCCCGGTACCCCTGAGCTCCCGTATGTGGGGTGTATGCGGCGCGGTGCCGACGACATCGACGCTTTGGCCGGCGCGTTCGGGTACATGTGGGAACGTTTCGGCACCGCAAGCGTGGACCTCCCCGGCCTGGACAAGATCCTCCCGCAAGCAACGGTGAACAACCTCACCAAAGGTCTGCCTCTGTATCCGTTTGACCGATCCAAGTCATACTGGTTAGACACCCGTCGAACACGTTTCTTCCTCCGCGGCGGCGAGGCCAAACCTCATCCCCTCCTGGGCAGACTCACGGCAGACAGCACCCCGGCATCTCCCCGGTGGCACAACTCCCTCCGACCGGGAGATATCTCCTGGCTGGATGGCCACCAGCTACAAGGGCAGACAGTGTTCCCTGGCGCCGGCTACGTCGTCATGGTCGCCGAAGCTGCCTTACACGTCGCCGCGACCCGGCCCGTGAGGCTCCTCGAGATATTCGACGTCGAGATCTTCAAAGCCGTCACATTTGACGACGAGAACAGCCTCGTCGAGCTGAGCATCTCTCTCGAAGTTGACCAGGCGCCTCCCAGCGCGCAGCATGTTACCGCCTGCTTCCGAATAGACTGCTGCCTGGCCAGGGAGAACGCCATGTCGGCGTCTACTTCTGGAAAGCTTGTCATCACTCTCGGACCCGGCGGCCTGGACGCTCTGCCGGCCGGACATGCTGAGCCGCCGCACATGACCAACGTCAGCGTCGACTCGTTTTATAACGAGCTCGCGGCCGTTGGGTACGGATACAACAATGAGTTCCGTGGGATCGCCAGCATGAGGCGGGCTGACTTCAAAGCCCGCGGCGCCATGAGACTTCCCCCCGGTGATGACGACTTAGTGCTTCACCCCGCCACCCTGGACAACGCCTTCCAGACCCTCATGGCAGCCGTCTCGGCTCCAGGCGACGGAGTGATGCGGTCCCTGCTAGTGCCCACCTCGATCGGACGCATCGCGATCAACCCATTTCTCTGCGGCGAGGCGCAGCGGTCCGGTGGAGAAGTAACCTATCACGCTGCCAGCTCCACGGGTAAAATGGGCTCGGTAAGCGGTGACATTGAGGTTTGCGATCCGGCGACGGGGCATGTCATGTTCCTGATCGAGGGTATCGCCACCAAGGCTGCCTCGGCAGCAACGCCGGCGGACGACCATCACATGTTCATGCACTGGGAGTGGGACCAGCTCGTGCCGGACACGCTGCTCAACAACGCCGAGCGGGCGGCGACGGATGCTGATAAGGAGGTCGCCACCGCCATGGAACGCATTGTCTACTTCTACATCCGGTCTTTCTTGGACGAACATCCAGCCGAGGAGCTAGCTCGTCTCGCGCCGCATCACCAGACGTATATCTACTGGTTCGAGCACAAGATGGAAGAAGCCAGGCAGGGCCACAGCCTGTTCTACAAACCCGTGTGGGAACAGGACCAGCTGCCCGACATCCAAGAGCTCGTCGCTAAGCATGTGGACAACTCCCAGGTTCGCCTGATCCAGCGCGTCGGCGAGGGTCTTGAAAACGTCTTCTTCCACGACAGGAACGCGTTCGAGCTGATGGACCACGACGGCCTGCTGACCGAGTTCTACGGCAGCGACTGCGGCTTTGGCCCGGCGTACCACTACATGCAAGACGCGCTCGCGCCCATCCTGCACCGCTACCCGAAGATGGACATCCTGGAGATCGGTGCCGGTACGGGCGGAGCGACGAGGTATATCCTGGAGCAGGATCCGTCCCCGTCGTTTAACAGCTACACCTTCACCGACATCTCGACGAGCTTCTTCGAGAAGGCGCGCGATAAGTTTGCCCCGTTCGAGGAGGGCATGGAGTTCCGCGCCCTGGATGTCAGGCGCAGTCCCGCGGACCAGGGGTATGCTCCGCACTCGTACGACCTCGTCATTGCGTCCAATGTCTTACATGCGACCCCCAACCTGGAGGAGACGATGGCCAATGTGAGGGCGCTCCTGAAGCCCGGCGGACATCTCGTTGTCGTCGAGTTGACAGACCCGCGCCACTCTCGCTTCGGATTCATATTTGGTCTGTTTGCGGATTGGTGGGCTGGCGTCGACGATGATCGGGTCATGCAGCCGTTTGTGACCATTGAGAGATGGAACGAGACACTCAGTAGGACGGGGTTCTCGGGCGTGGTGAGCAGGTTCGAGGATGAGGAGGGCGAGATATTCCCGACATCCGTGTTCCGCTGCGAGGCTCTTAACGACAAGGTCGCGCGGCTGCGTGAGCCGCTGGCGTTCCCCGCGAGGGAGTCGAGCCCAGTCATCGTCGTCATCGGCGGCGCGACGACCAAGTCGGCTAGAATCGTGCGCGAGGTACAGCGGAAACTACCAGCGCGTCACTTCGAGAGGCTGGCACGGTTTGAGAACCTGCGCACGATGGAGCTCGATCCCAGCACCAAGCCCACGTTCCTCATCCTCTCGGAGCTGGACGACCAGCTCTTCGCCGACATGAACCAGAACAAGTTCGAGGCACTTCAGACTCTCTGCGAAACCGCAGGCCACATGCTCTGGGTCACGGAGGATGCGTGGCACGACCCCGTGAAAGCCATGGCCATCGGCCTCCTTCGCACCCTGCGCCTCGAGTGCGTTCAGTGTGCCGGCCTGCAGGTCCTGGACGTGAACGATGCCAGGAGCCTGGAGCCGGAGTACCTGGCTGAGACTCTTCTTCGGCTTGAGGAGGGGTCCGACTATGAAGACGCCGGGATATTGTGGACGTCAGAGCCCGAGATCTACGTCTCCAAGGGGCGTTCTCGGATCCCCCGCCTGAAGCCCAACAGGCCCATGAACAACCGTCTGAACTCGGGACGCAGACAGATCTTGGCAGACGCGGATCCGAAGACAACACCCGTGGTTCTCTGCCAAGACTATGGCGCGACCTATCTCCAGTCCGACGAGAGCTTCGCGCCGGGCAAGACTCTGGTGAAATTGCGGGTCCATCATTCTCTCGCCAGGGCCATTCGCGTCGGGAACCTCGGATACTTCAATCTCGTTGAAGGGGTCTTTAATGACAGCAGACGTCCCGTCGTCGCTCTCTGCAAAGAAAACAGCTCCTTGGTCGACGCCGTCCCGGACCGCGTGGCCCACCTTCCGGGCCGGGATAAGACCCACTTCGGAGCCGGTGCCCTCCTCGCGGTGGCGGCGGATCTTGTGGCGCAGACACTCGTAGCAGAGACTGCAACGGGTGCCAGTATACTCATATACGGCGCTCCCTACATATACGCAAGCCGCATCGCCCAGAGGGCAAATGAAAAGGGCATTCGCACGACGTTCGCCTCGATCCATCCGGAACCTCCGACCGGCGCGATCGGGGACTTGGCCTCCTGGGTACAGCTACACGAGAATGAGGCGCAGCTTGGGCTCCGCCAGAAACTCCCACAGCACGCCAGCGCCTTTTACAACTTCTCCGTCGACCAGAACCCCGTCGGCCTGAGCCGCGCCCTATGTGATCGATTCCGAGCGCAGGGCTGTCCGACCTTCCAGGCGGACCACCTCTCGTCGCTTACCGCGTCATCCTGGACGGCGCGAACGGGTTCCGCTCTGAAGATGATGCTGGAAGAGGCGGTGAAAAAGATGATTCCCGCTGGTCTCGGAACCTCAGCCAAGGACGCCCACGCGACCCCTGTTCAAGAGCTGATCACGCTCCAGCGGCGCGTCGGCTTCGACACCGTCGTCGACTGGACCGTCCACGACGTGGTTTCGGCCCGGGTCCGCCCCGTGGATTCCGGAAGCCTCTTCTCGGAGAATAGAGCGTACCTGCTGATCGGCCTCACCGGGGATCTCGGGCGATCCATATGTCGCTGGATGCTTGAACGCGGTGCCAAGCATGTGGTACTTACTAGTCGGCACCCGCAGATTGAGGATAAATGGCTCGAAGAGATGCGTGGTCTAGGTGGTAACGTCATGGTCGTGGCAGCGTAAGTGTCTCCTTGAACATACCCGTATCTACGTATGCTCACCACTCAACAAACACAGGGACGTCGGCAACGAGCAGTCTTTAGACGCGTGCCTAGCCAAGATCCGAGAGTCGATGCCGCCCATCGGCGGTATTGCATTTGGACCCCTGGTGTAAGTTCGATATTTCCTCTCAAGACTGCGCTCCATCTAACTTCTCGCAGATTGAAAGACGTCCTCCTCAAAAACATGCAACTCGACCAGATGCAAGCAGTCCTCCACCCCAAGGTCTCAGGCGCTCGCCTCCTCTCCTCCCGCCTCGAGTGCATGGAACGCGAGCACCCGCTAGAATTCTTCATCATGTTCTCTTCCTTCGTCATGGTCTGCGGCAATCCGGGTCAAAGCGCCTACGGCGCGGCGAATGCGTACACCCACGCCCTGGCGCTCAGTCGCCGCAACCAGGGGCTGGCGGGCTCGACCATCGACATGGGCGCAATCTGGGGCGTCGGGTACATCGTACGGTCCGGCAAGGATGAGGAGTACGAGTCGCTGAGCTTCAAGTTCGACAAGGTCTCGGAGCGGGAGTTGCATGCGCTGTTTGCTGAGGCCGTTGTCGTTGGCCGACCTGGCCCCGCCGCACAGCGGAAACAGGGAGCTACGAATCACAACGATGTCGAGGTTATCACCGGCATGCGCTTCCTCGACCCGAAGAATAGGGAGCTCATCCCACACTACGACGACCCCCGAGTTGGGTATTACATCCTTTCTGAAAAGCGCGGCACCTCTGCTGGAGCGGACACCGCGCTGGCGTCTATCAAGGAGCGCTTGCTCGAGGCCGTTGACATGACCGAGGTTCGCCGGATCATTGCTGAGGGCTTGGCGCAGAAGCTCCGTACTACTCTGCAGATTACCCACGAAGATGGCGTGAGGCTGGATACGCCCCTCATCGACCAGGGCGTCGACTCATTGAGTGCGGTGACCATCGGAACATGGTATGTCTCTCCCTTGCATCTACGACACCTCTTAAGACAAGTACCTCTTACTGACAAGTTCATTACCTAAAGGTTCTCCAAGAACCTCAACCTCGAGCTGCCGCTGCTCAAGATCCTGGGCGGAGCCTCCATACTCGACTTGGTCGAGGAAGCCGCCGACCGACTGCACCCGAGCGCCATTGCGTTAGTCCACTCCTCGGGAAAAGAAGAGACCGTTGCTGTCCAGATCAACACCAAACTCGACCCCGTCACATCACCTACAGACACAAACGTCGCCTCTGTCTGGACAGCCTCCCCTACTCGCTCGTCCAGCTCTGAGGACCCGCCGGATCACGCACCATCGTCACCTCAAGAGCGCAAATCACCCCTGTCCCTCAACCAAGAACACTCTTGGAAACTGCAAAGACAGTCCCCCGACCCCAAACGCTTCAACTCCACGATCGGCATGTACATGAAGGGGCACATAGATCTAACCCGTCTTGCCCGCGTCTTCCAAACCGTCCTCCAGCGCCACGAGATCTTCCGCACCCGCTTCCCCGACTCCGGCTTGCAAATCATAACAGACACACCAAATATGAGATTCCAAGCCGTTCCCGTGGCCGACAGGGCGGCCGCCGAGCGGGCCCTCGACGACCTCGACCGCCAGAGCTACGACCTTGCGGCGGGCGAGACGCTCAAGCTGGCCGACTTCTACTGGGCGCCGGACGAGCACATCGTCGTCATCGCCTATAACCAGCTCGTCTGCGACGGCTGGACCTACGAGCGACTCTTTGTCGAGCTCGCCCAGGTGTACGAGGGCAAAGAGCTGCCGCCTTCGCCGCCTCAGTACGCCGACTTCGCCGCGCGGCAGCGGACCATGTTCGAGCAAGGCGGCATGGACTCAGACCTGGCCTACTGGAAATCACTCCACGCGAAGCTGCCCTCGGAGCTGCCCATCTTGACCCTGCCCCCGAGCACACAGAGAGGAACTGGAAAGAAGCCTCCGCCATCGTGTGAGCAACACGTCATCAAAGCGCGGGTGAGCTCAGCCACGGCATCCCGCGTCCGCGACCTCAGCCGCAAACACAAGAGTACACCGATGCACTTCTACCTCGCAGCGTACTACGTCCTCCTCTCTCAGCTCACAGACCGTACCGACTTAGCCGTCGGCGTCGCGGACTCCAACCGCCCTGACCTCAACGATCTGTCTACTATGGGCCTCTTCGCGAATATCTTACCCCTGCGTCTGGACTACCCCAGCAACGACACCTTCGAATCCACATTGGCAAAGACAAAGGACCGCATGCGCGCCGCGACGCTGCACTCGCGGCCGCCGTTGCATGTTGTCCTCGAGAGGCTGGGCGTTGAGCAGGCGCAGGACCTCATCCAGGCTGTGTTTGATTACAAGCAAGGACAGGCTGAGAGCGGCGAACTCGGCGGGGCAAGAATGGCGGGTGTGCTGGCATCGCGGTACCGCACGCCATACGACGTCACGTTGGAGATGTCTGACGACCCGACGAAGACGCCGCTGCTTACCTTCAAGCTGCAGAGTTCCGTGTACGAGCCGGAGGATGTGAGGAAGATTATGAGCGGCTACCTGTCGCTGGTTGACGCTTTCTCGCGGGTCCAGGAGACCCCTATCGGCGAGGCCCGGTTGAATTTGAATGTGGAGTTTGTTGCTGAGAATTAGTTAGGCCGGGTATTCTCAATTGGCATGTTCCATCAAGATGAGAAAGACGCAAAAGGTTGGGTCTCTCAAAGTCTTTCAATTTATAACGACTTTTATATTGGGCAAGATCGGGAGCGTTCATTATAGGTCTTTGGACTATAGATACACTGATACTCAGATCATGGTATGTAGTGGACTTTCAGTTAGTCACATGTACTGTTCTCAAGTATGCCGTTGAATTGCCAATCCACATCCTTTACGTCCCTCGTCTTCAGCCTTCAAAAGATGAGCGCAGTTTCCGCCTCGATTGTTACCCTGATTGGCCGTTTGATGAGCTAACTATTGATCAAAACTGGGCATGTTATATGGATTATGTACCTCCATCAACGTGCTGAACTCCTTAATAGTAGTCCATCCTGCATGCTAGAGAGAAGAAAGATTCCACTGCAGTTTATGCCAACTCAATGAGATTACCAGAAAATGCCCCATCTTAGTAATTTGTATCATCCACGGACCTGCGTCTGCGAGATTTAGGGAGTGTGTAGGGTGGCGGAATATCGGTGACGGGCATCGCAGCTTCGGCTCAACTGCAGGTGTTGAGTCGTACACGCAGTCGGGAGTTTTCCGCTATCGTTCGGATGATCCTGACTCATTGAGAGTGATTAAATGGCCGATTGAAGCCTTTGGTGTTCGATCGGCGCACACGAGTAAGTGCACCTGCCCAACTCGGACCATTTCGACACCGGCGGTGGACCGAACTTGTGGCCCCACTCCGACTCCGACTCCGACTCCACCCCGGCCCCGACCCCGGCCGGTGACCTGGTAGCCATGCATGGCGATCGTTCCAGCGACTCCATAGCTGTCTAGTTCCCACATTTATGCAGTCGAAGCAACGGTATTCCGATGTACATGCCCAAACTCGGTACCCCTTCGATCACAGCGCACGATTTCGGCACTACGAAGAAAAGAAGATGGCCACAAGCATCACTGTGGGACGCGCCTACGCCAGCGAGGATGGCGCCTATCAGCTTCCGAATGAGTAAAATTTCTACCCCCGTAGATATGCCTTTCCCCCTCAGAGCTAATGACGCGCACGGCACAGCACCCAGGAGCACGAGCGCCTGGACGCCCAGTACCGCGCTTTCGCAGACGTGATGGGCGGTAAGGTCTTCCACGGAGCCACTCTCCCGCGGAATCCCAGAAGGATTCTCGACATCGGCTGCGGTACTGGCATCTTTACGGCCCAGCTTGCCCGCCTCTTCCCCTCCGCCGACGTTATCGGAGTGGACCTATCGCCTGTGCCGGCAGGCCGCCATGGCGATGCGCCCCACGCCCGGTTCCTTTTGGGAAGTGTGGCTGACCTGTTGAAACGCGGGGAGCTCCAGCCCGGCTCGTTCGACTACATCTTCGAGCGGCTGACGATCCTGGGCATTGTGGACTGGGAGGCCCATCTGCGAGACGTCGTCGCCCCGCTGCTCGCTCCGGGCGGTGTCGTGGAGATACAAGAGTACGATTCGATGCTTCGGGCCGGCCCGGCGGGTTGTGCGGGAGAAGCGCACGGAACGGAGCTCGGAGACCGGTGGGAGTGGTTCCGGCTGTTCGTCGAGGACACAGACGAGATCGGACTCGACCTGCGGGTCGGGTCGCGAATGGAGGAGCTGATGACCGGCGCGGGGCTCGGCGTCATCGGCGCTGATGTGTACGACATTCCGAACGGCGGGCCGCCGTCGACCCGGGGTAATGCCAGTGAAGACGAGTACTGGAAGACAGTCGTTGACACGTACTGGAGCGTGGTGGAGAGGAACTCGGGCCGGCGTCGGACACCTGAGGTCCTGGCGGACATGAGACAGGGTTACGATGAGACTTTCGTGGCGGATATTGCCGACTTGATTGTGAGGCTTCATGTTGTCGTTGGACGGAAACCAGCTTCGAAGTGAAGGGGGATGGAATGTGTAACAGAGCTCTCACTAAGCTAGGCCCCAGCAAATTTAAACCAGACGCCATGCTATATTTTGCTCATTGGAAGTCCTAGCAATGCCTTGCCGCAACGACCACTATTATAGGCAAATCCGACACCGACGGAGCCACTGCGAAGCTCACTTATATCCTTTAGACCAACTACATGTAGTCGAAGACCGCATACAGTATAAATGCTTCACACTGACAAGATCTAAACGAATCTAGGATCGTTCATCTGCATAATGCGGCTGATATTTCCCTCCGCCTCCGATATATCCAACAGAAGCACGTAGTCCAGCAACATCTCTCCCTTGGGCGTGTCCATCGAGGCGTGTGCAAAGAGAACGACGCGGCTCGCGGCGGCATCCTCGACGTGGTCGACGACGTCGACGTGGAAGCGCCTGAACATCTCCTTGGTGCCGGCGAAGTTTGCCCTAGCGGCGGCGTTGTCGTGGCCCAGGCCCGAGGGCCAGAACTCGTGCACGCAGTCCTCGGTCCGGCAGGCTATGATCTGTTCCTCGTCCCAGGCGTTGAAAGCGACAATGAGTTGGTGGGCGATTTCCAGAACCTTGGAGCGGGCCTTCATTATGTCTTGTTGGTCTTGCGGACTTGTGCGTCAAAGGAGAAAGCACAAGCTAAGGGTCTGTTTCATTGATAGCTCGGCGTAAGATCTGAACCTCGACCTGATCCATTTCAGGACCCTATGCGTTTCTATCTCGATCAAGTAGCTTCTCAGAGCATAGGAATTGACTCGAGGATCTACACGATTCAGACTCTCTAATATCTTTTACAAGGGGTTACGGAGTAGCAGACCTTGTTTAGTTTTCACTTGCATATTCAAAGTTTCTCAAAGCTCGAAACACGCTTTATACAGGGAGCCCCAATGATGGGAGCCCCTGATCGGGATTAAGCCGGGAATTCGAAAGTTTGGTCCCGGGAGACTTACAGTGCCGTTCCTTCCCGTCCCATTACTGGAATAGGTGCGATGCCACGAGGATTTTGAAAGGCGGTCTGCAGCATTCTAATTCCAATGGCAGCACCCTCAGACTTTAAGAGAGTTCTAGAGGCTTCAGATATATGCATGACTATCTACAGAGTCGCTGAGAGACTCATACAGCTACATGAGGCGGTTTGCCTCGCTACAGAGTAGCTTATTCCATCAGAGTCTAACGGGTCAATCTATCATTCTAGTAGCATACAGGCGAGGTCTCGAAGAATCAAGTTCTTCAGTAACTAACTCAGTCACTTCCTGGCCGGCCGAACGTGGCACATCAGTGGCGGCTTCTCCCAAAGCGTATATACCCTCTGCCGGGACCAGTCCCTGGACTCCTCCGCCAGGGTCATATCAAAACAAAGCAGCATCGTGGCTAGCAGCAGCCGGGATTCGTGCCACGCCAAGTTTCTACCCAGACAGTTTCTCGGACCGACGCCGAACGGCGCCGAGGCGTCGAGGTGGTCACCAGCGTACTCGGGGTCCCCGAGCCACCGCTCCGGGCGGAATGCGAGCGGGTCCCGGAAGTGGGCCGGCGACGTGTGGGTCGCGTAGATGTGTACCCCGACGGTGACGTCAGCCGGTATATGCCTCCCGCAGATTGTGGCTCCCTCCGCGGGCGTGCGACGCAAGACTGAGCATGGGACCTAATATGGACAAGCATCTCTTCGTCAATGTCTATATAAACCAACAGGTCTGGGAGAGGAGTGAAAACTCACCGGTGGGTAGACTCGCATTGTCTCCGACAGGCACGCGTTCAGGTACTTTAGTCCAGCGAGCTTCTCGATGGTCATGTCTTCGACGCTGCTGAATGCAGACCGCACCTCTTCCCGGGCCATCTTATAGGATTCTGGGTGCGTGAGCAGGAGGAACGTTGCGCCTGCCAATGCGGTGGAGGTCTGGATTCCCACTGTTATCAGTAAAAAGACGTCCATGGTCAGGCGAATACATAAAGAAAGGCCAGATTTGGTCGTCACATACCGTTTCGGTACCGCCAAGCATGAAGATCGTGGCGTTGACATACTGCTCGCCCATGGAGAAGCCATCCTGGTCGGCGTCCTTCCGAAGAATGAAAGACCAGAAATCCGGACGGGCGTCCGTGCGCGCCAACCTCTTGTCGACGCGTTCCTTGGAGTAGTTGAAGTGCTCCCAGTGCTGCACGCGGGCCCTCTTAGTGTTCATCAGCGCTTCGATGATCACATCCCCGATCTTGAAGTGCTTCGCGATGCGGATCCAGGCGTCTAGCTTGATGCCGTCGACCATCGTCTGCACCCAGGGTGTGAACTTGCCGCCGTCGAGCATCCCGAGCCCTTCCCCAAAGGTGAGGTCGCCCATGACTTCAAACGTCGTGAACTGGAAGATTTTTACCATGTCCACCATGGCGGTGCCTACTCCTCCTCCCGGATGCTGCGGGATGATCTTCGCCGCCACCGTGTCCCTCATTTTGAGTGCCCAGGTCGTGAGGAGCGGCTGCATCGCGCGCAGGGCCGAGTCCCCGAACGCGGGCGCCAGAATCCGCCGCTGGCGCGCATGATCAACTTCGCCAGCCGTCGTGATGCTCTCATGCTGGATGACATTCCGGATGTACATGATTGGGTCGTTGAACGGCTTGGGGGGGCGACCAGCCTTCCGGAAGCCGTACACATCCTCCCAGGCGTCGGCGCCGGATGCGTAGGATAGCTCGTTGGGCGCGACACGCACGACCGGTCCGTATTTTGCGTGGAGGCCCGGCAGCACTTCAGCTTCCCTCCCGCGTGCCTGCACATAAGCCAGGGGTATGCCGGAGGCCTTGTACCAGAACGGTCCCGGGATGTCGCTGAGGGATCCATATCGTATGTCATATAGCACATAGAGGATACGAGACACTAAAATAACGGCAAAAAGCGCAACGATGCTTGATTCTTGATGGATTCCCGACAAGAAGTGGTCGGGCAACGGTATAGCTGTCGTCATGTTGTGTGCCAGCAATTCTCAAGTAAAGTTAAGTCTTGTTTAGAGCATAATCAGATGCCCAAGGTAACAGACAGGTTGCCAAGAAGAAATTGGGGAACCGGTGCCAAAATAAGGCTGATACCACTTGCAAACTAAGCGAAAGCCGATATGCTTGCAGGCGCCTCGAGGGCCCCGACTCGACGTGGTCGGCGTGATATTGACAACCCTCCGAACCTTCTATGCCGGGTCCGTAACTCCCGCGAGTATTCCTTGCATAGCCAGCCAGCGTTCGGCGTCTAATGAGAGACAGTAGTGTCACATGTCAATGGTTAGAATGAAAGATCCGGCCGGTGGAACATGGGAAAATCATGATTTCTGGGGCTCTTGAGACATCTTGTAGTTGACATCTGTTTCGACATCTCGAATCTTCCCATTTCTTTGTGGCACTCAATAGTCGGTGAAGTGCAACTTTCCTGAAAACAGCTGCCGCAACTTAATAGTCATGAGATGAACCTTCCACCATGGCACGATCTTGGGCGACGAAGGAAACCCAGGAGAGCATCGTGAAGATAAAACTGGTTATATACGTCCAGATTCAACTTTGATAATATTTCACACTGACACCGCCAATAACGGGAACATTCGTATGCCCACCCTCGACCGCCTTCTGCAGATCCTCCTTCACCCTCGCCTTGACCCAGTCCCCCGCCTTGATCCCCGCGGCCTCATCCTTCTCCTTGTTCAGGAGGCCCAGACGCTCGAGCAACGGGCTGTCCAATGTCTTCAAGTCCAGATCCTGCGCCGGCCTCACAAAGTAGAGCAGACCCAAACGATCAAGGTGCGCCTGGTCCTCGGGCGGCGTGACGACGCGGTGCACGCTGCTCTTAAAGTACCCCGCCGACCAGAACTGCATCACATCCGCAATGTTGACCGTGATGCTCGACGGATACGGTTTCACCCACTTCCACCCGCCGTCCGCCATCCGGATCTGCAGCGCCGCGATCGGCTGCCGGAACAGCAGGCTGATGGTCCCGAAGTCCGTGTGCCCGCCCGCGTACACGTTCCCGTACTTTGCATTCTCCTCGGCGCTGCGCGCATGGTAGAGCATGTAGCGCAGGTGGCAGTCGCTTACGTCCTCGAAGCTGTGGCCCGCGAGCAGCAGGTTCTCGGGCAGCTCCAGCACGATCGCCAGCAGGATGAGCAGCTTCCGCGTCACGTCCTCGACGACGTGCCGCTGGAAGGCCTCGATCTTGGCCCGGTTCCGGACGATCACGTCCGGGTGCGAGCGCTCCAGCTTGCCGTTCAGCTTGAAGAGGTTGTAGAACTCGACGTTGTCGCGGAGGCCTGGAAACTGCTCCCGCGTGCCCTTGGGCCGGTAGCCGTTGTAGCTGCCGCCCTCGATGTCGGCGACGTGCTTCATCTTCTCCTCAAGCGGCAGCGCGAAGAGCGCCTTGCCGATGGCGAACTGCTCGTCCACCACGTCTTGGTCAAGCCCATAGTTGATGACGTAGAAGAAGCCGATCTGGTGGACCGCGTCGCGAAGCTGCGTCGCTAGTTTCTGCTTGCCTCCAGGAGCGTCGAACTGAGAGAGGTCGAGTGTGACGAACTCGGCCCAGTCCACTTGACCCCAGGGTCAGTCAGAATGAAAGATTTTCGAGTCAGGTAGACACTTACATTCGCACTTGGTTTCGGCCGGCTGCTGATACTTTGGCAGTGGCTTACTCGGCGCGCTTTGAACAGTGATAGCCATGGCGCCGATGACAACCGATGCGACAATTGTTCAGTAGTGGTTCCTCGGTGTGTTGAAATTCGTTAGATCAGTTTCTCAGAGCTTTGGGTCAAAGTTGGATGAATCGTCAAGTCTGCTGCGTGATTTCTCTTCCACTCCGGTATAACTATCATGCTCTGGTGCTTAGGCATTCGAGTCCACCGAGAACGTAGAACGGTCCGAACCCCGAGGACGCGTCTTCGGAAGGTTTCTAAACCTAAGTGATCCTCCGGTGGTCAATTTGGTTTCCTCCGATCCGATTCCAGGGATCTTTTTAATCTTTGGGGCGGAACGTTCTGCGCAGTAGAAGCTATTAGCAGAGCAGAGTTTGTCCTTACGCTTTTTGTTTTACACGCAAGGTTCTTCTTCACCGAGTTCCACAATACGTCACCTACTGATAGTTCTACTGGACATCATCTACCTCGATGCACCACGCTGGTTTTCCGGTTTTCCGGCTTTACTCCCGTCTCTCAGTCTTGTCTGCCATCTACATCCTCTTTTAATATAGAGAACCCCGAAGACTCGTCATCATGGGTACCCCATCAAAAGCACTCCTCTGCCTACACGGCACCGGCTCATCAGGCAGCATCTTCCGCCTGCAACTCGCCAAGATTCGCCTGGCACTGAAAGATGAGTTCGATTTCATCTTCATGGACGCCCCGTATCCTGCGCCCCCGGGGCCGGGTGTCCTCCCCGTCTTCGCCTCGGCCGCGCCCTTCCATGGCTGGTTCGGCGGCTCAGGTGCCACCGTGGAGGGCCGGCTAGAGACCATCAATGCCTCCGTAAGCGCGGCCGTCGAGCAGTGGCAGGCGAGGTCAAGCACCAAAATCGTAGGCCTGCTCGCCTTCTCCGAGGGCGCCCTCGTGGCCTCGCTGCTACTCTGGCAGCAACAGCTCGGCCTTCTGCCATGGCTTCCTCCGATGCGCTTTGCAGCCCTTATTTGCTGCTTCCTCCCGGACGAGGCCAGCGCTTACATGGCGGCTCACTCCGGTGGGGGCACAACCATCTGCGTCCCGACATTGCACCTGCACGGACGCCGGGATTTCTGTCTGGCTCGCGCCCGGAAGTTGGCCAAGGAACACTGCGATCCGGGCGCGGCTGTGATTTTGGAGTTTGAAGGCGGTCATCAGGTCCCGAACAGGAACGAAGACTGTAGAGAGGCTATAAACCACATCAAGAGACTTACTTAGATAAGGAGCGTTAGATTCAAGATGATGCACTGCGGGAAATCCCCAACTCTCTTTTTTAGCATAAGTAGACTCTACTTTATCGTTATGATTCAGCCGCTATGTGGACTCATATCTATCTAGAGTCGAATTTGTATATGGAGCCAAGCTCGTATGTAGACAATTGCATCATACTCTGGGTCAATCTGATAGAAATATTCGCCCATTACCAAGCATGTTCCTCAATGGCGCTCGAGATTTGACTGCATAAAAGCTTGATGCCGTGGATGTCGACGTGAGACTCGTCACAAGACCCCCTGCCTAACACCATGTCAAGCGGCCTGGAGACCCCGCACCTCATGGTGTCCCCCACGGCTGCAGCGAGCAACTCTATGCGCTTGTGCGCTCCCGTTGCCACGTGCAGGCACGTCTCGGCGAACAGCCGCACCCGCAGGTGGTCGCTGTCCCCTGGGAGGCCCTCGATCCGGATGATGCCCGGTAGCCGCGGTAGCCGCGGCAGTTGCCCGGCGGAAAAGGACCCGGCGCTGCCGCCGGAAACCTTGCCCCCCTCCTGCCGTGACACGAGGGCGGCGTGGATGGAGCCGAGGGTGCGCTTCAGGATCTCGTTCAGGCACGCGCACGACGTCGCGATGTGCAGCGCCAAGATCATGCTGAGGTGGTGATCTGCACAGGCGGACACCTCGGCCGTCGTCGTCTTGCTGCTCGCCTGAGCACCCCTGCTGCCATGCTGGCAGACGTTATTGCCCGAGGAGAAAGTGCTCCACCTCGAGTTGCTGACGGGCGTGAGTAGGCTTTCGGCTTGGGCCTGGAGGTTCCGCGTCGTCGTTGTCGTCCTCAGCTCGTCGACCAGGGAGCCGAACGTTTCGAAAGCCTTGAAGGCCCGCTGGATCCTGTCGTCGCCATCCTGTTCGAGTGAGTTCGGGTCGCTACCTTTCAGTGACGACGACAAGCCGTGGACATCCCGGCTCAGGGAATGGCTTAGATCGGCAAGTCTCTGGCACAGGCATGCCCGCTCGCTCGAGTTGGCGTTGTTTCCGACGTCCAACGGCGGAGTATGGGCGATTGCGGCGTCGGCAGCCTTGCAGTTGAGGGGAGCGCCTCCGTTGCTGGAGCTGGACGTCCCCTTGTCCACCGATAACAGGCCGGGCAAGTTCTCCTCGTCCCAGTCCCACGATGAGACAATGTCTCCCGGGGACAAGGGCCAGAAGTTTGAATGGTCCTGGTCAAATGTAGCAGTGACGCTGTCGTTAGAAGCAGCAAGGCCAGAAGAACCATCGGCACTAGATGCGCTGGAGGCGTGGTCCTTCTGCATCCTACCGGGCGACAACGACTTGCCCCGTACGGGAGAGGCGTGAGGGACCTCTTGCTCATCCCACGGCGTTCCATTGTGGAAGGGAGAAGGAGAAGCCGGGACTGGGTTTTGTTGCTGCCGTTGCTGATATTGCTGACGTTGGTATTGGCGATGATGGAACACATCGGCTGCCCGTTTCGCCCGCGGTCGTCGGCTCACACGGGACGAGTCGTCCGAGAGCCTGGGGCGGCCCGGCCGCTGCTGGAAACTGGTGGTGCAGATGGCGCCGACCCGTTGGCAGCGGCGGCACGTTGCTAACGGTCCTCCGGTAGGCGAGGGGCCGCCACCGGTGGCGTCGACGGGCGCGGAACCGGGTCCGCAGGGGCGCTCGCAGCGGAGCTTTTGACCCCGGCAACGGTCGCAGGCGGAGCGCCGGAGCTGGTCGTCCAGCTCAAGGAGCGCCGTTTCTTCCGGTGCGAGAAGCATTCTGTGGATGATTAACTAACACAAGCTAAGCTGTGGGCTAGACGTGAATTTACGGGCAAGATTGGAATCCAAGATTGAAAAAGGAAGTTTTCACTGCAAATGTAATTTACATGCATGCATCGTTGCGAAAGCGAATCGGGATATGGAAAAAGGCCAAGAGCCCAAGGAATATATGTTCCGAAATGTTTATCGTTGATAATTGACGTGAGAAGCCTCATCCCCATGCCCGTTGTGCTGGTTCGTTCAAAGTTTTGACTAAAGCATCAAGCAACTTTGTCGATAGTTTCGCTGTCGTACTGAGGTTTAAGGTGCCGAGAATGGAAGTCCTCGACGTTTCCGAGACCATCGTAAGCGTTTTAGAGTATTAGTTAACCTTCTGGGATATGACCGCGGCATTACCACGTGCGACTCCCCGCAATCCGGCACCGCAGCTGTATTATAGCCTTCTAAGCCCGGCGCTCGCGAGTCAATAGAAAGTGTCTCCTAGGCGAACAAGTCCAGAGATGGTATCAATACGGATTCACAGCCCGAGATGCAAGCCTACCGGCACGCTACGAACCAAACACTACGCAAGCTTCTCGCGGAACCTTGAGTTTCTTCGAAAAGTATTAACTCCGCTCCGAATTGCAGAACTGTGGAGATGACACGGCAAAGTATGTCGAAAACGCAACGTGCGGGCGTGTGGCTATGAATACAGCCGCGTACATCGACAGATTCTCGGAGACACATGCATTAACCGATTCTTCGTTACCTTCACCGTCGTTTCAGCCGGAGTCTTCCTTGGAGCCCATATCAGTCGGAGCAGTTCCTAGAGTACACTACGGGCGTTTCCTTCATGGGGCCCTGGCCGGAGTCCTCCAGCTATTTGAGATCCCATATAGTCCGTAGCCACGTGCATCCTTAGAGGCCGTATCAGATGAAGCGTGACCGTCAAGAGCCCACGCCAGCCGGATACATGCCGGTCACAGAACTGGTGACCGAAGCCATCGCCAGAGCCCGCAACCGGGGGCTTCTCTACACACCGGTAATCGCGCTGGAGGTCAACTGATACTTTCCTCACTGCCAACTGTCCTATAGCTCAAATCATTTGGAGTAGGGGTCGAGGACAGTTACTTACGGCCTCCCCGAGGTCGGGTTGTTCGCAGAATCGTAGTCGACGAGTAGTGGAATTTGCCAACCAGTCAAGTCGCAATGTGTGGAAGTTCATGCAGGGCGCCGGTTACCCTACTTTGATCGCGCTTTTACTTTGACGTTTTCACTATTTGACAGAGTCAAATAGTGAGCTGATATATAAGCGTAATTGTAGCGGGAATTTGGAAAATAATTTCCGAGAATCTTGTTGTTCCGCCGTGTATCATCGCCCAAGTCAACTTCCCGAGTCCTTAATCCCTGCACTTTAGTCTTCTCCGCGTTTCTCTTCCTTGAATCATGTTCCGAATTGATCGGAGTACCAGTTGAATACTTCGATTGCTTATCTGCCTACCTTCTAGAGTTCTTTTTCGCCTTCTTCCATCTGACCGCGTTTGAATCATCGCTATCGGTATCGGTTTCGGTTCGATGTCCGTGTCGTTCATGCTCATGTTGCCGCGCATCCCGCGGTGTCTCCTACCCGTCCGGAGGAGCTGAGAATTGCCGCCGCTGTCACCGCGGCACCGAAGCGACAACAGTCGCCATGTGCGCCATGTAAGTATCATCTCGGAGGCGGTCTCGCTCTGCAACGAAGGACGGATACCTGAGTGTGGGTATTGACAAAACGTATGTGAAAGGAAGAAATTCCGGTGGAGGTGAAACCGATGGAGGCCTAGAGGGTGTTGTCGTCTTCAACGTGACACTTGTACTTCGCCGCGGGATACGTCGATGATTGTTATTCTTGCCTTCCAGCTATGAGTGATGAAAGACAATGTGCATAAGGTAAAACATGAACCTAACACTAATATGACTCTACTTTGGGTCTATTCTCATCATTCAGCCAGTTTCTTCCACTTGAGCCACTCCTGGTACTCTTCGAAACTACCCGGTGCAGCCGCCGGGGCTGCTGCCAACCCCGTATCCGCCCTCTTCAACGCGGCACCCTTTCCCCGCTTCTTCTTCCTACCATCATCGTCCTCATCCTCGTCCTCCTCATCGTCATCGTCATCGTCACTATCCGGCTCGAAGTCTGAATCCTCCGACAGGCTGGGGCGGTACCGAGGCATGGCCTGGCGCGCATAGGCGTGCCTCGGCGTCTCCATCTGCTGGTATGCCACCGCGGTCGAGAAGGCATCGTCTCTCCAGCCTTCTCGCTTGGCGGCCACGGCATCAGTGAAGCCCAGGGTGTGGATCAGATACTCGTCGAACTTCTCGAAGCCGCTGGCGACCATCTTGAACTGCTCCTCTCCCAGGACGGGCCGGGGTTCTCCCGGCTTCTTCGTTTTTCCTTGGTGCTCGGTCAAGGCTATGGCCGTCTGGAAAGCGTTGCGGATTTGTCTAAGAGAGTAGGTGAGATTAGTCTGAAGTCTGCAAAAAGAGATGAAAGGGACGCGGCCTCCGCGAGAAGCTTACCTCCCGTTCCACGTGTCTCGGTTCTTCTTGGTCAGGTCCTTGAAATGTTCCTTGGCGAACTTGAGAATCTCTGCCTTCCTTATCTCAAACGCCCAGTTCTCTGTGCGGTCCTGCTCCGCCTTGGCGCGCTTGATGAACTTGCGGTACAGCTCCTTGGTCACTCGCAGGTCCAGCTTGGGGTAGAAGAGCGACATCTGTATACGGGACTTGAAGGCCGGGTCGATGGCGCCCACGCGGTTTGTTGTGAGGAATAGAATGCCCGCGTAGTATTCGAGGCTGCGGAGGAAGACGCTCGTGACAGCGTTGTGCCGTAGGTCGCTCCGCGTGCGCTTGGCCAAGAAAACGTCGGCCTCATCGAGAAGAAGAACACACCCCCACTTATCGGCCAGCCGGAAGTTGTACTGTAGGTTGTGCTCGACCTCAGCCGCTGTCTCGCCGATGTCGCCGCAGGTGATAGGGAACAGCGGCCGCCTGGTGTCATCGGCAACGCACTCGGCCGTGGACGTCTTCCCGACGCCCGGAGGGCCGTGGAGGAGGATGATCAAGCCGGCACCCTTACCCTTGACGAGGTCCAACCCGGTACCGATACTGGTCGTTGCCTTGGATGATGAGGAGGTTGAGCGTGGGGTTGCCCGCGAGTTTTCGTGGGTCTCGACGAGAGCCCTCACCGTTGCCCCGTGGCTGTTCGGGATGACGAGATCATCGAAGCTATTCTCGAAAACTACTTCGTGAAGATCCTCCGTCAGAACGGTCACCCACTGCCTGGAACGGAGCGCAAAGGCGTAGACGAAGTGATGCATCAGCATGAGGTCGTCTTCCAACAGGTCCTCTTCCCTGAGCGGCCCGAAGCTCCGAGCCTCCCTCTGGTAGAATGCCTGGGCTTTCATCACGTCGATCTCCAGATCTTTCTGGATGACATCGCCCCCACAACAGCCCTCAGATCTGTGGAAGCACCATGGGGGCTTGATGGTGATGGTCTCCCTCTTGTCGGGCTGCGTGAAGTCGTCTGTCGAAAGGCTGGGCTGCAGTCTCCATTCCTCCTTCGTTGCCGTAGCCATCGTCATGTCAACGATTACGCGAGATTCCAAGTCATGCGACGGCTCGTCAAGAGTCTTGCCACTGACTAGCTTATGACAGAAGCCGTCTCGGGTGATGTCCAGGAATCGCTGTCCCCCCTTGAGAAACTTGGCCCGAAGGGCGGCGGCGTTTGGATCAAATTTGAGGGGGTACATGGAAAGCGAACTGATCGGCTGGCTTCCGTAAAACTTTTTGATCGGTATCTTGTGAAGCTTTGGCAAATAAGAGGACCCATTGGTACCCAAGCTGATGCAATCGACTACAAAGCCATGTACGCGTTCCGGCTTCTCGTCTTCATCCAACTTCGTGCCCATGTCAGGGGCTCTCGTCCTCCAGCGGTATTAACAACTCGGTACGCATGGTTTTGGTTGCTGCGTGTGACGACGATATCGCCTCTCTGAAAAAGGTGCCAGAGGTCGTCGTACTCAATTGTTGTGGCCGTTCCATCAGATATCTGCTTGCAGAGGTGCATCGTAGGTTGAAGTTCGACGTCAAGGAAATTGACAAGGACTTCTAGATCTTTCAGTAAGTCTTGGTTGTCAAAGCGTGGTGGTTCTCCTTCCTCTTTCCTGTTGACAGACTTTGATGTATCGGTCGCTCGAGCCATCTCGGCTTCCAATTTAGCCCGGACTGTAGGGAGGCTCTGCTTGATTTCGGCGAAGTTCGTGACGAAGTACTTGAATGGCCGCAAGAAGACTAGGGTAGAGAACACCGTCTTCTCCTCTAGTCTCATCTCTCGTATTGGTAGAATGAGGTGCCCGCCGGCAAGTTTATCCAGGTGCCACAAGAGTGCGCGGGATCTTATCCGTACTCTCTCCGCCCGTTGCTGCCTTTCCGGCTTGGGATATGTGCCGAGGTCAGTTGGATGCGCGTCCACTATGTTAGTAATAGTTGAAAGATCCACGAGATCGGAGACCAGGATTTCCAAGGCAGCTTGCTGCTTTGCGGGAAGCAGAATTGTCTGCAAGCTGGCCCGGAAACCGTCTTCCGTGGCGACTTCCTTTTCGTGACGGTAAACAGGGAATCTCCGCTTATTAGGCGGCTCCCAGTGTTTATCGCGTCCATGCACAATATTCTCCAGCTCGAAAAGCTCTCTCTCAAGTTCCTCGATCCGCATATAGGATAGGGTGTGGTGTAGGGTAGCTTGGTGTGCTCGTAGTTTGAGAGAACCACGTCGTTTTTCCTGGTCAAAGACTTCCCTAAATAGAGGGGGAAAATCGCTCTGCAAATAAGACCTTCGCACCTCTTCTGCCTCTTCATCTGCGTCATCCGGCACTGCCGTGTTGCTGACGATTTTGAGATATCCGGACGCAGCTGAGGACACATCTTCGGCTGTGGTGGTTTTGGGATGGCTTGAGCATGCCGAATCCGAGACAGGGTCGATCCCCACTTCAGCTCCCGCGCATTTAGACCGATCGGCTTCTGTGGTCCTGGTCATTTTGCTGTCTTCCTTCGGAGGAGGCGTTTGTTTGCGTGGTATCGCCTGTACCACCTCGGGCGCCATGATACCTATGGCTCGGGCGGGCAACCGAACGATCCGGAGTAGCCGCAGAAGAAATGGGAGACTTTTCGATTCAACTAGGACGTAGGTTCACAAAGGAGAGAAAGATGTCGACTAGAAAGCGGAGGGTTGCGGAAGATGCCATTATTTGAGGGGCTGGTTTGAACAGGCCAGGGCCGCAGCCGCAGCCTGCTTCAACACACTATTTATCCGCCATCTCGCAGCTTATGATACTCCCTGCAGGCTGCAGCAGAGGAAACTAAGCCACGGGAGTTGTTCCATTTTTGGCTCGTAATCCATGTCACGTTGGCCCTTTCTAGCCATTAGTTGGTCTCTCAACCCGCAGCCTGCTGCCAGCCTGCTCCAGACATGGGGTAGCGTAACCGTCATGGCGGAGCCTGCGACCAATGATGTCTTATAAATCCTGACAGTATCTGCGGTCATCACTCGGTGTACTGTGTCTCATCACAAACACACCACTGCGAAGGGCGATCGCCCCCGCCCCCCCCCCTTCCGTCTGCGTTGTCCTACTAGGCAACCACAACGCCGCCAGGTCCGAAGCAATCGTGAGAAATCTTTCTATAACACATATGTCCTCAGGCTAGCCCTCGTTGTTTGATCATCCTGCAACGCTTTCGGGGATCATGACCGCGAAAGAGAACCTTCCTCTCTCGGCCACGTGGAATCAATACCGGTCCAACGAAGCAGTGCGTTTCGTCGAAACCCAAGTCGTTATTCCGGATGAATCTCGGCCGGTCTTCAGCCCGTGGTTTGGACGGTTCGTTGCTCAAGCTGAAGCTGACAAGGGACAAATGGAGAGGTTATTCTTAACTCAGCTGTCTTGCATTTTTCTCACCCGACTGACCGTTCCATAGAGCTGCCTTATGGAAGCAGGTCGATGGAGAAAAGGAGGCCCTTTTCACGTTGATGGAAGAGGTCCAGAGAAAGTTGCTCAAGAAAACAGCAGACAATGGGGGCCCCAAGGAGAAGATCGACGTCCGCCGCTGCTCCTGGAGCCAGGTCGTATCCCAAGTTCAAATCACAGCCGAGATGTGGAGAAATCGACCAGAGAAGCAGGGCAAAACTATGATATTCATAGATAAGGTTGGGAGAAATAGGGATGCATTCGAATCTTGCCTTCAGTTGTTACCGATGGGTGACTATGGCTCGAGGTCAGTACCCGACAGCGTATGTTGTCTTTCCCAACTAATTGGCCCTGAACTCACACGACTCGCAGTATTTGTGGGGTCTTTCAGCTAGCTATAGGGGTACGAGAACACCGTTACTCTTTGGGGAGTTCATTAACTGATCAAACGAAATGCAGGCTGCTGGGCAGTACACCAAGGTCGAGGAAGATATCTTCAAGGCCCTAGCGGATATTCCGGACATTATGGAGACAGCAAGGCGTTACGTCGCGATATACTGGCAGAAACCAGATCACCGGTTCGAACAGCGCATCTTCAACTTGTTTCGGGCATCTCTCAAAACTTTGCGTCACATTATGCAATTCTTTGCGGATAGCAAGTATCGTATGTCTCATATCATCAACCCCCAGAACCATACCCTTCTCACAGTCAACCTATTGGGTCACTGACGTGGATAAATGCAGGAAAGCTTCTTGGGGCTGTCGGAAAGCAGGCCGGGTACAAGTCCGATTTGACAACCAGTCTTGATGAAATGAGACAGTGTGCGGAAGCGATCAAGGACGAAGGCTGCCTCTGTCAGGCAGAGGAGACCCACGAAGCCCGTTTGAATTCCGAGCGGTCAGAAATGGTGGCCAACAAAGTGCTGCGACTTCTGGAGACCCATCCTCTACTGCAGTTGCGTCCTGAGGATATTCGTAAGCCCATCTCGTCTTTCCACTTCAGACAGATATCTTCCTTGCTCTTCCGTTGGATAAATTAGTTCACGGACCGAATCTGATCACATCTTTTTCTTTAGGCAACGCCTTAGGGAAGGAGGCTACTCCATATGACATGGCAAATATTGACCGGTCAGTCTCAAGTGATGCAAAGGAAGGTATGGAGCTTCTGATGCGGGAGCAGCGTCGCCGGGCAGATGCAGACAAGCGGTGGCTGCTACGTCTTCTGCAATACCACCGAGCCTCAGTTCCGAAGGACATCTCCACCTGTCTGCAACTCGGCTACCAACTCGACGAAAAGGCCAAGGGAAGGGCTGCTGCTATGATCGGCGCAGACAGATTCAAGACCTTTGTGAGGGAAGCAAAGTCCTCTGGAAGCCTCCTCGTCAACGGGCACGAAGACCCGGCCGCCACGGACGGCATTTCTCCCTTGAGCCTTGTGGCGGCAGAGCTGTCGCGACTATCTGAAGAAGCCAAGGCAGAATCGGCACCGGTTTTCGTCGTGAACTATTTCTGCGCAGAACACCAGCTGTCTCCTCTCGTTATCCCTTTATCATCACCACCAGCGATGATGATGGCCAGCTTCATTGGACAACTGCTGAGCCAGATGACCGACCAGAGAATAACACCCGATCTTGTATTTATGACGGAGAAGAAGTGGGAGAAGGTGGAAAGGCTTCAGATATCTACGCTGTGCACGGTGTTCAGAAAGCTGTCCAGACAGCTGCCTCCCGGAGGTGTGCTTTGGTGCATCATCGACGAGATATCCGCGTACGAAACATTTGGTCTGGAGCAAGACACGGACCTTGCGATTGGGAATCTGTCGCAGCTTGTGAATGGGGCAAAGTGTGGGCAGGCTGTCGTGAAGCTGCTTCTGACTTGTCGCAGTCGATCCTTGGTGGTTTCCAGGCATTTTTTGGACGTGACGCTGGATTTACAAGAGGATGTCGACGCGGATGATTCGGCCGATTGGGCAATCTCAACTATGTTGAGTTGAAGGGTAGCGGGCTTGAATGGCGACGGGTGCACGAAGTATCCTGTTTTATCTATGAACAATTGAGCTTGCGATTCAACATGAGAAAGCTAGCCTGCATCATCAAGATCGACGTTTTTATCGCTCGACTTTCACCGCCGTCTCCTCGGTAATGTCGGTGGCGGTGCCTTCACCGAGAACGAGGGTTCCCCTAAGCCAGTGGAGTTGTCTCAACTCACCCCCGTTCAATCTGTCTGAAACCTCTCCTCCGAAAGACACATCAACGCCAACCAACAACAGCCAAGCTCATCCAAAACCATAACGGCAAAACTATAACTCTAAAAGGGGCCCTTCAATATCCGAAAAGTCACGCCTTTCCCTCACATACAGAGCTGGTTTTATGCCGGGAGGACGCCCGATTGCCCGGCCCTCTCTTAGGCCGATCACCCGAGCTGGCGTGCCGATCAGGACCTTTTGCCTGCCTCCATGGGCTAATGCTTATGGATTGCTAGCCGAAGCTTGATGGTCACCGTCGATGCCGCGACTGGTGCGAAATCCAGGACAGAGTTTGCCGTCAAATGGGCAAGTACCGAAGGTT
This sequence comes from Colletotrichum plurivorum, assembly GCA_014235945.1. Lineage (NCBI taxonomy): Eukaryota > Fungi > Ascomycota > Sordariomycetes > Glomerellales > Glomerellaceae > Colletotrichum > Colletotrichum plurivorum. Next base: position 203,662 of record WIGO01000027.1, read on the forward strand.
CCTCGGGCAATACGACGTAGCAATGCAGGGTTGCGGGGAGGGATTGCAACCCCTTTCGCCTGATCTTTCATCAAGTTCGGACGACTATCATTCCTACCATTCAGGGTTGAAGCTACCTCGCTTACTGTTGGCGCCGTTAAATGAGCAAGTCGCCTTTCAAAAGACAGAATTTTGCGCCCAAGTTCAAAGAGCAGGGCGACGCTTATTCCATGGACGAGGGCATCTGAGTTTAGCGCCCATGGATCGTCATGGGGCCACCCCTGCGCCGGAGTGTTTCGTCTCTTTCCAGAATTGATGTTTCGAGGCATTCGCAATGGGCGGAAAAACTGCCATTGTGGAGGCCAGTCAATCTATCTCGAGGGTTTGGCGGGGCGGGGAGCAGGGAGGCGACGTCGAGCTAGCAATTGCCATCACCCGACCATCATCAACGTGAAGCCCAGACGGGCACCGAGCTATTTGAGTGTCCGGCTCCCGCGCGTCATCTGGTAATTCTGTTCTTGGGAGTTCATCCCTTCATTCCGAGGCCGAAATCCAAAAGAATGGTCTGGTTCAACCACGCAGCCCTCTTCCTCAGCAGCGCGCTGCTCGTGGCCGACGTGCTCCCAGCCGGGGCCGTACGGACCATGATCCCCAAGACCTCGTTCGACTCCCAGTCCAACTTCGACGCCGACTGGAACTACCTCTACCCCTGGGGCACCGACCACAACGGCGGCGCGCGCATGAACAAGAACAACGTCAAGTTCGGCGGCGGCACGCTCACGCTGACGGCCACAAAGGTCAGCGGCCAGCCGCAGGCGACGCACGGCGGCAAGAAGATCAACATCAACTACCTGAGCGGCGCGATCCACGCCAAGGAGCACTTCCGCGTCATGAAGGGCGGCGGCTACGACTTCAACGCCGAGCTCAAGGCGACGACGACGAAGGGCACGTGGCCGGCGTTCTGGCTGACGGCCGTGGAGGGCTGGCCGCCCGAGATCGACATGGCCGAGTGGAAGGGCAGCGGCAAGATCAGCTTCAACACTTTCAACACGAGCTCCGTCGTCGCGGCCAAGGATGTCGACTACCCGAACCCGGGGAGCTTCCACAAGATCAAGGTTGAGACACGCGACCTCAACGGCAAGGACGTGCAGGCCAGGTTCTACATGGACGGCAAGCTCGTCACGACACAGGTTGGAGCTGGATACTTTGGCAAACCCATGTATTTGTAAGTTGCGATGGAGCCTTCATGCTGGAGTGCGGGCTAACAGGACGCGAAGGATCATCAACCTTCAGATGGAGGGCTCTTCCGGCTCACCCGGACCTGGTGGAAGTAAGTGTTTACATGGCCTTCGCCAACGTATATCAATCTCCCATACTAACAAGATTATAGATACTGAGTTTCAGGTGCGCAACCTCGAGGTGCTGAGCTACAACCCTTGATAAGAGGATGGCGACGGATTCAGCGAGCGTGTTTATGTCCATACTTGAGCATTCTGTATTTACTTCAACCAGGCACCGTCCCACGTACATACTATATACCTGCCGCCCGCAACGGCTATACAACCACTATTGAATGACAAGACTCAACACGAGGCCTGACTTACTCAAAGAACACTCGCTTGACAAGTCACAACTCTCCTTGAACTTCGCCCGCCCTCCGCGTACTTCCACCTCAACAGCAGGAAAATGTGTCATTCAGTGGAGATTGTCAGATTTGAGCCATCAGTGGACACTGGATGTCCACTAATGCGGCAGTCTCTACAGGGTTTCCAGCATCACCTGCCGAATCGGAGAAAGAGCGGTGGCGGGCCAAGTCTGACATGCATTTACAGGGACTCAGGCGAGATTGAGTAGCCTATGTGAGATGCACGCTGCAGAAGTGGCAATGACTGCCGATCTCGCTTGCCGTTTAGTTAAGGAGAAAATCGGTTTAATTCTCATTTTCCCACGATAATTTCGCTGAATTTGCATTTCTGTCTTCACCTCTATCCGGGCAGGTCTATCTTGTTTCTGTTCCAGTGTGGGTGCTTGTCCTACCAGTCAACATGGCAAGAACGGCTTCTTCTTCGAGCCTGGCTCTTTGTCTCGTCTGGGCAGTTTCTGTTGTTGTCGCTGGTGCGATCACAAACATTGAACCTGCCGTTGTGACAGTCGCTGCAACGGAGGTAGCAGGCGCACCGCTCCAGAGAGCAGAAACTCTGCAACTGACGGATGAGGTAGTTGATCGCATTGCCAGCAACGATGTCACGGCCGACTATGCTTCCTACTTTGCTTTCGATAACAGCACCGTTGTCAACAAAGCTACCCGTCGCGCGACTTCAGCATGCAAAGCGTTCCCTGGCGATCCGGACTGGCCACTCGACATCATCTGGGACATCTTCGATGCCCTTCTCGGAAAGGCTCTGATCCCCACCAAGCCGCTAGGTGCCCCTTGCTACGACTCTGAATGGGGGCCGAGAGACGAGGCCAAGTGCGCCAACATCGTCAAGAACTCCACGAACGCCAGCTTCCTCAGTGCAGACCCCACCGCAAACTACTGGCCCATCTTCGAAGGCCGCACGTGCAAGCCGAAGAATGACACTTCCGGCTCACAATGCACCATTGGGGGTTATCCGGAGTATGCCATCAACGTCACGAATGTTGCGCAAATACAGCTCGCCATTAACTTTGCCCGCGCCGCCAACTTGCGCCTGGTTATCAAGAACACGGGACACTGCTATCTCGGAAAGTCTCTGGGTGCCGGAGCTCTCAGCTTGTGGATGCACAATATGAGGGATATCGACTACTTGCCCGACTACAAGGGTCCGGGATACTCCGGCCCAGCCCTCAAGCTGGCCGCTGGCGTAAGCGTCAGAGAAGTGTACGAGGCAGCGGAAAGGCATGGTGTCACAGTTCTAGGTGCCGTATCCTGGGTACGTTATCCATGTTCGCCCGTCTACTTAATCAAGCCCCGACACTGACAACTTCACAGAGCGTGGGTTACGCCGGTGGGATGATAACCGGAGGGGGCCAGAACCCGCTTGCCGGCATCTACGGGATGGCCGCCGACCACGTCGTAGCCTTCCAACTGGTCACTCCTAATGGACGTCTGCGCACTGTCTCCGAAGTTGAAAATCCTGACCTCTTTTGGGCTCTTCGTGGTGGCGGTGGCGGTACTTTTGGTGTCGTCGTATCAGTCATCATCCGAGCACATCCCAAGATGAACGTGGTGACCGCAAAGTGGACGCTCGACACATCGAACAACAGCGTTGACCAATTCTGGACGGGCGTGAGGAAGTTCTACGACGAGTTTCTCAGCTGGACCGACGCTGGACTCTACTCCTTCTACATCATGTGGCCTACGCCTCAGCTCAGCATGAACTACATGTTTGCGCCGAACCATACGCTGGAGTCCTACAACAAGGTGGTGAAGCCGTTTTTCGACTACCTAGAGGCGAACAACATCTCTCTATCTGTCTCGCACCAAGCGACGCCGCACGCATCCTTCTACTCTGCGTATCAGGCAACCTGGGGAGGCAACCAGTTCCCAGTGGGTGTCGACACGTCTCTCCCCGCGAACCGTCTGGTGCCTCGTCGAAACTTTGTCGAGAAGTACGAAGAGACGTACGCGCTGATCAAGTCCCACGTCTCGTCCGGCAAGCACTTCCTCGGATACCACAACGCCCCCAGCAACGCCGCTCCAACCATCGCAAACCAAGATAACGCAGTGCATCCCGCTTTCCGCGAGATGGTCTTCTTCCTCGTCACCTCGTCAAACCGCACAGCTGATCACTCAACGCCGGCGGCTTTGGCATCCCAGAATGAATACCTCCAGGAGCAGGTCTTGCAACCGTGGCGAGATCTTACCCCGGTGTCTGAGGGAGGAGGTACCTACTTGAATGAAGCTAGCGTCGAAGAAACCGACTGGAAGGAGAGCTTCTACGGAGGACACTACCCTAGACTCAGTCAGATCAAGAGCAAGTGGGATCCCACTGACGTGTTTTACGCGACCACTGCTGTAGGAAGTGAGAGGTGGGTGGTTGAGGATGGGGACCAAGGAGTTCAGACACAAAATGGGAGGCTTTGCCGCGTTGGACCGCAGTGATCCTTCAATCGTTCGTCATGGACCTTTCACAAAGCATTAGGAGCGCGCTGACAACATCTTGATTGCTATAAACCTCGGACGTGTACCAATCAACCGAAAATCTCAGACTTGTGCGCCTTGATCCAATCCGCAAACTCGATAGGCTGTCTCCCCGTGTACTTCAGAATGTTTCCAGACGCCTCCTTGACCCGCTCCGCGGGATACTGCCCTATGGCATCATTCAACCAATAGTCCGCGAGGCTCTGAGCCAGTGGCCGAGGGAGGTTGTGACGACCAAGGAACTCATCCTCGCTAAGCTCCTTGATCTTGATCTCGTGGCCCAGCTCCTTCGAAACGATCTCCCAAGCCTCACGCTGGGACAACAGCTTGGGCCCGCACAGGTGGATGATCTCCGACTCCGTCGTCTGCTCGACCAGCCTGGCGCCGGCGACAGAGCCAATGTCCTCGGGGGCGAGGTAGTCGCTCTTTCCCTCCGGCCGCAGCAGGTGGATCTCCCCGTTCTTGGCGTCCGCGACCTCCCCCCTGATGTTGCTGTTGAAGTACATCGGCCTCACAATCGTCGAGACCAGCCCGCTCTCGCCGAGGGCCAACTCCACCTCGGCGTGGATCTTCGCGATGGCGCCGCCGTTGGCCACAACGGTCTCGGCGTCCGGGCAGACAGTGAAGGAGGAGAGGAAGACGACGCGCTGGATGCCGCCCTCCTTCATCGCGGCGAAGGCCCCGCGCATGGCGTCCGGTGCCATGTGGACGACGTAGTTGAACGCGGCTGTCGCTCCCGACTCGGCGACGGCCTTGCGGATGGAATCTGGGTCCGACAGGTCCGCTTCGATGCGCGTGAAGTTGCCCTTCTCCTCGACCTCGGAGGATAGGCCGGGGATGGGCTTTGCGGTGTTTCGCATGGCGAGGAAGACGTGAGCGCCGCGCGACTCGGCCTCGATGGCCGCCGCCCGGCCGACGGCTCCGGATGCGCCAAAGACAATCACGGTTGGGGTTGTGGAGGACATGGTGATTGCGGGGAAGTTGGGGGCTTTGCTTGAAAAGACGAACTTTGTGTTTGAGTTCCCAAACTTGAATGATCCGGTTGTTAGAAGTAAAGGTGGATTAGATGATGGCAAAACTATTTTATAGGTACTTGTTTGTTGTCTAGGAACTTCTGTGCAAATTCCTTCGGACAGAAACGAATCCTTCCGGGACGGAGTCTGGCCGATAGCGCTCGGCCACCGGTGCTTCCAAGATCGCGACCCTCCATCGGTTTTACTGACAGCCAAATCCAGAAAGCCGTTAAGTCCGCTGCATTTCTCACAGACAGCCAATCATGCGGCCAGTCGGCCAACGTGAGCGCAAGTCAATGACATCGGCGGACATGTTGTGTGACAACTTCCAACCTGGCCGTCCAGAGAGGGATAGGATCCCGACATGATCTCTATCGGTTTTATTGACTACCAAGTTCAGAACCCCGTCAACTCGCAGCGGGGTGCCAAGGAAACCGAGCCGCCCAATCATGCCGTCAATCTGAGTCCGGCTCAGATATCGGTGGACATGTAATCGCGGCAACCGGCAACTCAACTGCCCGCTCCGCTCGTCAGCGGCTCAGGGAAACCCCAACGCGGCTTAGCTCATCATTTCCAACAGGCATTGCGAGATCGCAAAGAGGCGTGTCATCGGAGTTGGTCCTCCTCGTGACCTCGTCTAATCTGCCCCTCAATGCTTGACTTTTCTCCGCTCGGATCCTCCTTAGCAGGGGTTCAACGACTCTTGGACCCGCCAGCTCTCCTTGCCGTACATATCAACAACCAACAAGGCAAGGTAATTTTGGATGCTTTGGGAAGATGTCATAAAGCGTACAGTCTTATCCGCTCAATTCCCGTTCAATACTTAATCTCTCGACGACCATCAAGCTCAAGGACTGAGCAAATAGGGAACATGGACCACAGCATACGGAATCACACCGCTACGCCCAGCCCTGTCGCCAAGACCACGGTGAAGATGCGTGACAGCCGAGGAATCAAGATCTCGAAGGTCAATCTCCTCCGCCGTCACGATGAAGACAATGTTTTCCGCAACGGGGTTCGCCCTCGAGACACGATCCGGCCACGATGCCTTCATGCCCTCCAAGGGACACTCACAGTCTGCGTATCGATGAGATCCTCCCCCTGCGCACAGGTCGCGCCCTTTTTCCCATGATTTGGATATGAGTGAGACTTTTCCAGCCGCGTCTATGACAAAGGCATTCACAAAAAGGTTTCTGCTGCCGAGATTTTTCAGCCCGAACCAAACCCGGTCGTTCTCCTTGATGTCAATGGGTCGTCCACCCCGGATATCGGCCCTAGACGAGTGTTGGTGAGCTTCTTCTCGCTCTGATTCATGCGGCAAGACTGCTGAGTTGGGTGCAGGTTGGACTTACGGACTGCCTCGGCATATCAGCTTCTCCTTCCAGTTATCCTCTAGTCCCATCTCAAATTCAACTTTGGCTCCCAACGCTTCATCGCCGAGGCCGGACTCGAGCGAGAGAATATTCTGGGCGGTGGATGAAGCCGCGTCTTGGCGATAGTACGGAACGGCGAGCGCCTGGACCTTCTCCGCGCCCAACCCGAGGTCCGAAGGTGTCGGGGTGTTTTGCAGGATCGTAAGGAAGCCCCTGACAGTCTGAACGGTTGCGATGATCGGGGTGATGGGCCTGTGCCCTTGGCCTCTCTTGTATCCGAACGGGGTCAGCTTGAACTGGTCGCCCTCGCGGATGCCGTTCACCCGGCCACCTTGTATCAACGTGTAGCCTCTGCTGCTCATGCTCGCAAGGAGCGCTCCAGTCATCGTCGTCATCGTCGAAAAGGGGGTTCGCTCGTCTGGTCCCGCAGACCGTGGGTGTTGCTTGGCATCGGGGAAGTCGGCCTCGACCAGCGAGGCAACTTCGAGCATCATGTCCCTCCATGATACGTTGCTCCCGGCATCGAGGATCGCCGTTGCCAGGTTCCTAGTCATCAGGCCCACGGGCTCAACACCTGCCTTTTCGAACTCCCAGGCTGTCTCGTGGGTAGCGGAAGCAGCTATGCGTACGGCATGCAGATTGGTCCTGAGATGCGTCTCCTCGTACCTCCCTTCGCTCTTGAGCCGCTCTACATGCTTAGCAAGGACAGTATGATCGGACTGGGAAAGGCTGAGAGACTTTGGTTGGGCTGAACCCCCAGCGATGTGCGGGCCACGGCCCAGACGCGCTGCGTGGCAGCAATCAAGGATGTAAGTCACGTTCCGACTCCTTGCCGTTGTCCTCCTAAGCAGGAGGGAAACCTCTCCGTCGAATATACCTCCCCAGGGATCAAAGTCGGGATCGAAGTCAGTTGGCACGAGGAACTGGATTCGGTGTGGGTCTTGGGGGTTGTTCCGTCCGTTCGAATCCGCCAGACCTCCATGGCCTGAATAGTAGATCACAACGATGTCGCCCCACGAGGTCTGAGAGATCAATCTCTCCCATGCCTCTAAGATTCGTTGCCGAGTGGCGTCCCCGTCGTAGAGTCTGGTCACGTAGTTGCTGTTGTCGACGTCGAACCCACGACTACTCAGAACTCGCGCCATGATGTCGACGTCGTTTCTGGTACCTTTCAATCCTCCATAAGAACTTCCGATAAGTAATGCCCGCTTGGCAGAAGCCATTGTGATTTCAAAGATAGGTTGGAGCGGATGGTCGATGTAGTTCTTTGTCCAGAGCCAGCAGCACGGCTGTGGCATCCTTAAGTATTCAACTTTGGAGGGTCTCAGTATGCCTAGGCCCAGCAAAACTATGCAACTGTTCTTTTTGATTCCATACACTGCGCAGAAACATTGACAAAACATGTGCATACGCGACCCTCCCTCACGGGTACTTGACCGGTCCAAACCTGTCTCGTTGGCGGTTGCCTACCATGTGAGGCAGCACTGGGCGCATCTCCATGTGAGCCAAGCAGCAATAACCCCCATGCATACAGGTATAGCACGTGAAAGATCCAGACAGACTTTGGGTCCGAATACGATACTCCGGGGAGAACCGCGGGTACATAGTATGACACGCCTCTTAGGGGGGATTGGGTTCCAAACGTGCGACCTGCAGGTGTCTCTCTGCATTAAGTGAAGTCAGAAGTGGCCTGTTTTTCAGGCAGGCTGTGTGCTTCATAGAAATGAGATGGAGGGTAACTTTGTTGCTTCTCTCTCTCCTTCCTATCCCTGCTGACCGCACCACGACTTTTGGGTGTGGTGCTTAGTGCTGTGGTTGGCCATGTTGCATTCGCATGCACGCCCTTCAGCGGTTACCCAACCCGGACCGGCAATTACAGACAAGGCTGTAGGCAAATACCGGTCAGCAGACATGGTTGCCTGCGTCGCCTTACTGCGTGAACTGGTTTGGCTAAACGCCCGACTGACATGCAGTGAAGACGCCTATTGCCAAGTCGCCAAAGGGCTGATTATCTGGCGGACTGCTCTCGTTCAGAAGAGCCCCGTGCATTTGAAGACGCCATTTGTTCCACGGTGTTCCAGACAGATCGCAGTTGGGACAGAACCTTTACAGAAACCTTCTCTCTGAACCATTCAACCGCCTGGTGGAAGGCAGCAACCAGCGTTTAATTACATTCAATTAGAAAGCGCGATGGATATGGAGAGCATCAAGACCTTCACCCGAGAAAGAGACTCAACATCCAACAGCGGACCAAAGTCTCCCTACCTTACCTTCACATTGGGACCTGGAGCGCTTCGAAGACTAGTTGTGAAGGTTTGGGTTACCGGCGAAAGTTAGTCAATATACCTACTGATCACCACTTCAAGCCTCCTAACTGGATATTTGTAGAGCCCGCTCTTCTCCTGAGTAAGGATGAGTCAACCAAGGGCGACACCCGCTCTCAAGCATCCATCACCCTCGCATTCGGGCTTCTCGATAAGGGGCTTTCTTCAAATGGCAACAACTATGGCGATTTAATTGAATTCCGCGCAAATTTGCTTGGTTCAAATGACGTAAAGTGTTATGTCGCCGGATGGAAGGTTGGAGCTCCCTTGAATGATGATGACTGTGACGAAATCGATATTCAGGCCTTGCTGGAGTCTCTAACAGAAGCTGAGAGTTGGGACATCGGCGTTTTTGTCACAGCTGGGACCAGCTCAATCCACAGAATGGACATCGAAGTTCGCTGCAACCCCATTCAGGACACGCTGCGCGAAATCTCGAGCCAGTCGAAGAGCCACAGCTCCGAAATGGAGACTTTCACGGCCCTTCATGGCGCCACCTCGTCACCTTCAACGGGAGGAAGATTTTGTGGTGACGACAGTGCCCTGGTGCCTCGAGGATACTGTCCCCAGTGGCCATACTTTCTACAGGGAGTCAGTAGTTGGCTCAGTCGGAGATTTGAGACCACTGAAATGACCAGCGACATCAACCATGCGATCCGGATAGGGCAGAAAGCGGTCAGTCTCACAGCTCAAGGACATCTTACACGTGCGATTCGGTTGGACAGCCTCGGAATCAGCCTGTGTTTGCGCTTTCAGCACAAGGGTTCAATGGAAGATCTGGACGCTGCGATCAAATTGGGCCAGGAGGTATTGGACTGCTTCCGCAACCATCCCATCGACCCCGGGTTTCTGAACAACCTGGCACTACGTCTTGGCCTGAGGTCTTAGCGCACTGGTTCGCTCGAAGACATCGATCACGCCATTGACTTGCTCAGCCGGGCAGTTGACATGCCTCAGCGCCTGTCGAAACGGCTTGGACAACTTATAAATCTGGGAAACTGGCTGGGGTCACGTTTTCTCGCGAAAGGATTGGAAAGCGATCTCAATCGAGCCATTGAAGTCTCGGAAACGGCAGTCAATGGCACATCTCACAGTGACCCTCTTCGAACGACGCGTCTAACCAATCTCACCAACTGGCTTGGGACACGGTTCATGCACAATGGGTCGACAAACGATCTCGACCTTGCCATCAGGCTTCTCAGGGAGGAATTGGATTCGGGTCATGGCCCGATGAACTTTTCTCGAAGTACTCTACTCAATAACCTCGGTATCTGGCTTTCGAGATCCTTTCAACGGTCTGGTTTGATTCAACAACTGAACGAGGGCATTGAGGCAGCGGAAGTGGCTGTCAACATTGCACCAATAGACCATCCCAACCGCGCAGACTGGCTGTCAAATCTTGGATCATGGCTCAGCTTTCGATTCCAGCATGCCGGCCAGCCCGAAGATCTCCAGCGCGGCATTGAGCTGTTAACTACAGTAGTCGACATGACATCCTCGAACCACAACACCCGGCATCCCTCAGCAGCCAATCTCGGGATCTTACTTGGTCTTCGATTTCAGCGAACAAACTCGAAGGTCGACTTGAACCGGTCAATTAAGTTGTTAAGTTCCGTGGTGGAGGAGACTCCCCATGATCATCCTGACCGTGCCAGGATGATGAACAATCTTGGAAACTGGTACGGAGAGAGATACAGGCTCTCTGGATCCGAGGTAGATCTTCTCCGGCAAATTTCTTGTTTCAGCGAGGGATCGCACGCACCCAACTCCGCGCCCTCCGTTCGGATCCGTCTCACCAGAAACGCCGCTAGCCTGTTAGCAAACCAGTCTATGTGGCAAGATGCAGCTACCTTGCTTCATAGAGCCGTAAACTTGTTGCAAGCAGTGAGTCCGCGGGCCTTGCAACAAACCGATAAACAATACATGCTTTCCAGTTCATCTGGGCTGGCAACGTTTGCGGCGGCAGCCACTCTGAATGCTGGGGGAGATGCCGAAGCTGCCCTGAAGATCGGGTCGCTCTGCAGACGCTGCGAGGCATGTCTACGAGACCATGCAGTCCGGCGGCTGGACTGACAGGGCGGTGGCCTTGGGCGTCCACCATGCCGCGAGGTTTTTGCGACGCAAGACCGGTCAGAGAGAGTGGCTAGCTACCCGAGGACGCTATCATGCGGACTCGATTCAATCAGAAGAGATGGAATTGGTCGACGATTTGCATGCGAATCAGGGGAGAGGAGAAGGCTCTGCGAAAGCTAGAGGCTTTGGTTATGCTGGCCGAAGTGGAGGTGACCTTTCAATTTGGGCTGCCTATATTCATGTAGGACCGTAGGGTTGAGTGAACTATATGTGAGAGGTACGAATATCGTGGAACCTGGAGTATTCTACACATCCCTTTTTTTTTGCAGGTTCAAAGCCACTAATATATCTGGTGCCTCATTTCTCTGGGTCTCTCGTGAGATATACCTCTCCGAACAACACGGTGCAACTCACCGCCATGCTGATTGCGATAATCGGGAAGCACACTTTCATGAACTCCAACTTTCCAACGTGAATTCACCTCCTCTCCAACACTTCTTGCCATCCCAAACCCCCAAGTGATGCCGCAAATGTAAACGAAAAAGCACCATAGTTGACACCTATCGCCAGAGCATAGACTGAGGCCCAGTAGGCTTGTTCGCTGATGGGAGAGTTGCCGCTTGAACCACGAATATTGTGCCTCTCTGTAGCATACGAGAGAGGAGCACGGTGGTGCCAATGTTTGTTCCTGCGCACTATGTGGTTCATCGTCAGTCCAGTCTCCGGTGGGTCGGTCCTGTTCAGTTTTGGGGATGTAGCGTTGACATACATTACACAGCTTAAGTGAAATCAGACCCATTCCAAAAATTGCCGTATTCGAACCACTCCCCCAGTTATCCCACTTTCGTGCAAAGACCGAAAGCCAGCCGGTAGAGACTAGTGATTGAACAAGAATAAAGGTGGGAAGGGCAAAGGGAATCAGTCGGAATGGGAGGCAAGTTGAAGTCGCGATGGCCGTTGGAAAGGTTTTTTGCAGCCATACCAGCAGAGACTCCAGAAGGGATGCGAGTGTTGTAGGTGGCGGCCCAACCTTCACGGACCGAGACTGTGTTGTATTGCTTGTATAGTCTGAACGCCCCGGAAAGAGAACTTCGCGGCTCCCTTTGGAATCTGGAGACGACAGTATTACCATGGGTAACTCTGGTGCCAAGGCCGGCATTTCTTTCGATTCGGCAAGCTCTTCGACCTTGGGTCTTCCGTCGACTGTGTCGCCAGAACCGCTTTCGTCAGCGCCCTCAGACCAGAATGCTGAACTTTCTTGTGACACATACGGCGGTGGTGAGCTTGCTCTCGCGGCAACAGTTCTAGCGGCGGTCTGTTCCACGTTCGCTAGATGGTCTTCAACGATCACGGCTAATCTTTCCTGATCAAGAATCCTTGGGCGACTCTGGGCTTTGGCCGCTGTCTGCGTTCTGTCACCTTCGGAACTGGAATCTGTTCCTGGTGAAGCCTGACTCTGTCCTTGATAGTCAAGACCAAGTACGCCATTGATGTCTTGTTTTGAAGTGTTGAGGTCGTTTCCGTTCGTACTATCGGTTTTGAGAGGGTACTCGACAGTATCCATAGACGGCTGAGCTTCAACATCGTCCTTCGACCTGTGTCTTAACATCCTATCTCGACCTTGCTGCGCAATGCTGCGGGTCTCTTTGCGGTGTACCCGTCCCCATGTGACGTCCCAAAAGAGCATGAGGCCCGATGCTGGTAGAGAGATCCAAAACACCGGTATGTCGTTCATGTTCTTGACTGTGAGGACCAATAAGACAATGAGAGTCATGGCCATTATAGCAAACCCAACGGCCGCACTGCGTTTGTCCAAAAATGGGTTCGAGACTTCTGCAAGCAGCAGCAACCTGGTTTCCTCGTTTGTTTCACTCTCGACTTGTGTTGTTCGAAGGACAGCATTATCTGGGTTTGTCGGCGTAGACGGGTTCGGTTCCCTCGGAAGCTTGACGAGTTGGATGGAGGTAGGAATACGTCCGTCAACTGCAAAGACACAGAACAACAAAAAGGGTGGGAGCACCAAGACTGTCGTGACGACCGGCACGACGACGTTGGCCGAATACTCCGCATACCCGATTTTGAAGGCCTGACAGATGATGACGTTGGTGGTACTCCAAGAGACCAGAATCGTTGATGCGATGTTGGCCACGGCGAATTGTGTGAACAACCACGCCTTGGGATGTTTCATGTCAGATGACAGCTTTGCCATGTAGGTGATGAATAGCATGCCCATCTGGATGACTGGATCGTTGCCAAATAACAGACCGACCATAAACACGGCCAAGTAGAGGTAGCAAAAGAGCCATCGACCTCTGGCTCCGTATTTGGCGAGGACCCTCACACAGAGATACCGGAGGACACCTGTCGCATCAATCGAGCATGAGATGTAGCCAATGGTGAAGGCGAATGCTATAATGTCGAGGGGGGAGATGTTGTTTGCTCCAACTGTGCCCTCGATTATTTGTCTGCGACCAATGGCGGTTGTCAAAAGCAGTAGAACTACTCCTAGTAACGGGGCAGTCGTGAGGTTGAGGGGGAGGTAAAGTCGAACCCATGGCAATGGCCTTTTGTCTTTGGGGGTCTCATTGCGCCAGGGCGGAAGGATGCGAATATCGATGAGAATGTCGTAGAGATGGAAGTAAACCCATGGAGGCAAGTAGATCGGAACGCGGAAGGGGCAAGCCACGATGACATCTAGCTGCCGATTAGCAACAATTGAATACAATGTCAAAGGGGATCGATCACATAGATACTGGAGCTGATAAAGACCACAAGGGTTAGAATGGACCGCCACTGAGAGATATCAAAGACCTCGGCGTTGTTGTAGTCTCCATACATTGACGAGGTAAAGATTTCGCATAAGAGATAGAGTTCTGTGAATTCCAATTGGTTCTTCCAGTTCTAAGAAAAGATCCACGTATTAGATTTAGCTTACTGGGGACGTAGAAAACGGCAATCATAGCACTACATATATATCTCTATTAAAGAAAAGTACTGTAACCTTTGTGATACTTGTAGTCATGGAACCGTAATCAACAGAGCACACGAGTACACGTGGGCGAATCACATCAGTGCTCTGGCGCTGATATGCTACCATCAAATGCCAGACAGTTATACCAAATCGCTTAATGGGAACACTGACTCAGCCCTAGTCCTACATATGCTTCGGTAACTGTATCGGCCGTATGTGTACATTGCCACTCTAACTCCGCTGTGTTCAACTTCATCTGTGCTCTGCTTAATATGTGTACTTGTGAGCTTCCTGAACATCTTGGGGACTCGGCAGGTTGTACTGAGGCTCTGCAGTACCCTCAACCTACCGGCTCTCTCCAAACTCACTCTACTAGATTTGGCTCCAGCTGAACTACCTAGTGTAAGCAAACACTCTGAAGAACTCTATGAAAGACAAGGCAAGTAAATAGCTTAGAGTTCTAGGACTATAGCCAAGGTTGCTTCTGGCTGACTTACAAAACCGGTCAAGAAAGACTGAAAAAGAGACTTTTCCAGCTTATGACGTCTGGATGCAAGTAGTAACAAGGCCTTTTGATGTTGCTGAGATATCTACCTATGTTGGAACTCAAGAAAGCCTTAAACAGAAATGGCCAGCCTGTTTCACAAGTATCCTTCCTTCATGAGCTATTCATTACTCGCCCAGTTGTGAAATTAAAGCTAAACGTTATCCGAGATTAAAGATTGGGCTGGCTTCTAGAGTCCATTGGGTCTTGCCACTGCAAGACTACAGCAGTCTAGGTCGTCGCTGCCTGTTTCGGACACCCACAGGTGGTGACCTGTTTCAAACGACCAACCACACGAGACCAACCTTGCCCTTGCACCTTCCCTGATCCCTTCAACATTACCATATTAATTTCTCCTGGAGCCCTTCCGCTTTGAAAATTCCACCGTCCTTCATCTCCGGTTTTCCAATCATTTCTCATCCGTAGCAATTCTGCCCTTCATCCAGCATTTATCCATCAGATGGCCGACACAAACCATCCGGATCCTCGCGAGGCCTGGATGTGGAGGAACGTGCCAGATGCGGCCTTACGTCAAATCAACAGTACCTCCCTCAGTCCATCGGATGCCTTGGTGTCCAGTACGTCAGGAAGCGAGCTGGTCTGCAGTTACAACTGGAAGAACTGCGACGGCGCAGAGATCCACATACCCGGTAAGCAGAACTCTCGCCTGATCTTCTTCTGACACGCCGGACTGAACAGCTCCTAGGCCACGCCCCGATCTGGCAAGACATCCCACTGCCGATCACCCTGCAGAAAGACGAGGGCACGTACTTCATAGACCAAAACGCCTCGCGCGTCCCCGAGTTTCCCTTCGAGCCGCTCTTCCGCGCCACCGCTTCCATGAACCCCTCTTTCCGATTCGAGGACGTCGACGTCCTGGTGAACCGCAACAGCCTCCGGAAGCTCCTCGACTTCAGCGCTAGGCGCCACCAGGACAGCTTCCGCATCAACCTCCACCTCGTCGGCCGCACCCTCGTCGTCGAGCGCTGCGAGAGATCTGCGCGCGAGCTCATCCGGGGCAGCCAGAACACAGGGTTCGGACGCAGATTCGAGGCCGCGTTCACCAAGCACCCGGCCGGCCTGGAGGACAGCGCGGCACACCACCGGGCCCTGAAGTACCAGCTAGGTAATCTGACCTGCGTGGTCCGCTTCGAGGTGGACGCGTGCTACCGACAGGACGACGATGACACCGACGTCATGACCTCCTCGATGGAGCTGCTGTCTATGGGAAACAGTGCGGGAGGAGGCGCCAAAGGAGGCAAGGGAAAAGGGGCAGCTGCAAAGGAGGTCGAAGCTACCGACACCGGAGGACCGTCGCTGGCAACAGCACCGATGGCACAATCCCTGGCGGCGGAGATCAAGACGGCAAAGGTCGGCAAGTCCAAGAGCGTGGGCTCTTTTATGCCCCAGCTGTGGTTCGGCAGGACGCCGTGGCTAATCAGCGGCCGCCACACCGGCGGATGCTTCACGGAAGTCAAATTCACCGACACGGGGTCCCAGTTCGGGGACTGGGAGGACAGGCAGCAGACCAATCTGCGCAAGCTGGTTACTGTCTTGGACCAGCTGCGGGGGGCCGTCGAGGCAAATGGCGGCGGGCACTGCGTCGCGATCTGCGAGAAAGCCACGGCGCCCCCGGTGATCAGGGTCTTCCCCTCGACGGTGGATCGGAAGGCAGTGCCGGATGATTTGAGGCGCCGGCTGTGGAACCCAACTAGCTCTTCTTAGCGGACTCTGTATTGTAGCGCAAAGCATTTTTCCTATTCTCAGTCCCTGATGTCTGTCGCTGATGCTTGTCCCTAATGTACATCCTGGATGCCCGCCCCTGCCGTCCATCCTTGCTGGTTGACTCTGTATAGTATGTTTGATTCTTAAGTTGACAGCAACGAGTGACGCAAACGACGACGGTGACGAACGAATATAGCAATGGCAACGACACCAGATGTATCTAGTAGCGGCATATTGACGAGGGAGAGAGGTTACGAAAGAAGTGTAAAACGCGGTTGGATTTCTCACAGTAATAAGACGACTACGGTAGTTAAAGAGGCTCTCATCTCGGTCAGAAAAGGCCCGCTCGGTCAACCTCGGCACACTTCGGTGAACCGCCAGACCCACCGAAGCAAATGCTCCCGCTAGCTCCAGGCCCAAGCTTCAGGATCCCTCAGCGCAATCCTCCCGCAAACCCGCAAACCCTCAATCTTACCTCTACTCTTCCTACCATCTCGACCCAATCGACAATCCCCTTTCTCAAAAAGCGCAAACCACAATGTTATCCAGGCGCCTCCTCCCCGCAACGCGCCCCCTCCTCCGCAGGAACACTCCGCGCACAACCTCCCGCCCCTCCTCAACGAGCACAAAACCAACCGCCGCGACGCGGATCCTCGACCGCCTGCCAGCGCGCTTCCAGCGCTACACTTCCGGCCTCCGACGCGCGCCAGTGTCGCACGTCGTATCCTTCCTGATCCTGCACGAGATCACCGCCGTGGTGCCGTTGCTCGGGCTGTTCGGGCTCTTTCACTATACAAACTTCTTACCGCTGGAGTATGTGACGGAACACTGGGCGGAGTACGTACGCGACGGAGTGGGCAAGGCGGAGCGGTACTTTAGTCGGAAGGGGTGGTTTGGGTTCGGGGCGGAGGATAGGGGGAGTATGACGGGGGAGCTGGAGGCGGGCGAGGACAAGGGACAGACGGAGCGCACGCAGGATTTGTTGGAGAGGTGGCAGAAGGATGGGAAGTACAAGATCGTGGTAGAGGTGGCCATCGCGTGGGGCATCACGAAGGCGCTGCTGCCGGCGAGGATACTGGTCAGCGTATGGGCTACGCCGTGGTTTGCTGGCGTCATGGGCCGGGCGAGGGGGTTGTCCAGATCAAGAAAGTAGATCACAAATTTAAGAAGGCACGATCGTTATTGGTGTGGCTATATGTCGCCTTTTGTTTTTATTTTTTGACCTTGAAGACTTTTCCTGTATCAACCTATCGACATGACGGCATGCATCCTCGGCACCACGACGGGGCACGCGGGAAGCTTAGAGCTTATGCGGCGGGTAGACGAGAGAAAAGACTTAAGCCTTCTCGTAGATCCAGTCGAACTGGGCAGTCTTCCACTGAACGGCCTCGCCGTCCTTGAACCAGAGGGCAATCTCCTTCTTGGCGTTCTCGACGGAGTCGGAGCCGTGGCAGACGTTGCGGCCGACGTCGATGGCGTAGTCGCCACGGATGGTGCCGGGGGCGGAGGCAAGGGGGTTGGTGGCACCGAGGATGGCTGAAGGAAATGGGTTAGCTGCGTGATGCGGCAGTTAGAGATTCACGAGGCAACTTACTGCGGCCGGTCTTGACGGCGTCACGGCCCTCCCAGATCATGGCGCAGATGGGGCCAGAGAGCATGTCTAGGCAGTGTCAGTTTGTGTTTCTTCGATCAAATCGATGGAAATGCTGCTCACAGTTGATCAGACCGGGGAAGAAGGCCTTGTCCTTGAGGTCGGCGTCTGGCGGGCGGTTAGCTTTGCGGGGACGCAGGCGGGGTGAGAGGGCACCAACAGTGAGCCTCGAGGTGCTCCTTGGAGGGAGTGACGAGCTTGATGGCAACAAGCTTGAAGCTGTACAAGAAGAGTCAGATCTCTGATGACACGTTGGCAGCTCGAAGGGGGTCGTCGAGTACTCACCCACGGCTCTCGAAGCGAGAGACGATGGGGCCGATGAGGCCGCGCTGTACAAGAGTTAGCTGACTGCGCCGGTCAATTGGCGGTGCATCGGCAGGACGAAGCGTACCTGAACGCCGTCAGGCTTGATGGCAATGAAGCTATTTCCAAGTCAGCTCAAATTCTTCACTTCGAGGTGTGTGCTCTGCCCCTCTCTGTGCCCGCCCGAGACCTCCCACGATGGCGGGGTAAAATTCGGGGTAGCGGCAGCAAAGCATGTGCTGCTGCTCGCCGCCGTGCAGGCAGAGAGGAGAGAAACATGAGAAACAAAAGGGAGAAGGACTCACGTCTGCTCGGTAGACATTTTGGGCGAGGAATCAACGACGACTTCGGTGGGAGAAGAGATGTGTTGTTGGTAAATTGTGGTGGTGACAACGGAGGGGACGGCGGGAGAAGAAAGGTCTGCTGCTGACCGCTGGTTTTGTTGGCTGGAAAATATTATGTAGAGGCCGAAAAGCAGTGCGAGAATTATGAAAGTCGGTGGGGGCAGCTTTTCGGTGGCCATGCGGGCGTACTCGGAGAACGAGCCGGCGTTTGTGCGTGCATTATTACCCGGGAAGCCGCCTGCATTAGACGCATAGTTGTGCTGATGCTCTTTGTGCCGCGAGGCGGGGTCGTCGTCCTGCGGCGCGTGGTGGGGTCCGGGTTCAGCCATGGCTAAAAGCGCTAAGCACCTTGGGCCCTGAAGCGTACAGTGAGGCACGCTTGCGACACGCGGCAATTCACTGTGGCCAGACCGCCTAAATTTGGACTGGACCGTTCAGCATCGAACTGTCTGAGCTGTCCATGTGGGTGCTCAATGGCAGGCCATTGGGTGGACGGGACTTACTCGAGAAGCGGGGGAGGCTGGAACTCAATGCAAGAAGCTGCTGGCAAGCTGGGCGTAGAATTGACGTGTTTAGCTGGCTTGAAAAAGTTGAATATGAGAAAGCACGCGGTTGTTGTTTTGTTTTGTTTCCAACGTCGCGCAGGTTGATAATCGATTGTACGCGGTGACCTGACGCAATGTCCCAGGTAGGCTTACAGTGCCATAGTGCTTCTGAATCGATGACACACGGTGCACTCCCTCTAAAGTGCATTAACCTTAATATGTGCAAGGTGTCCAAGTGGATAGATGCTCCTAAACTGACTACGTGAACGGTTAGAGGCAGATATATGCATCTATGGGGACTGTCGGTATCTGTGTCCGATAGCCCCTGTCGCTTGCAACTCCCGCGCTAGCGCTAAGCCCAAGTGGGAGGTACCAAGGGGACAGCTGTGAACTTCAGCTGTCTCATACTCCTACCAAGGCCAGACGGATACTTTTCCCTCGACTACATTCGTCCCATCATCCCCTACAGCCAACCATCTACCGATTGACGAGAGAGCGCAACAAAGAAGCCCGTCTTCTTCCGCTCTCATGATCAACCTGTGATTTTTATTCTTTGTTCCGCATAAACCTCGATTCTCCCAGAAGAGCAAGCTGTCATAGATCCCCTCGCCGCCATGGGGTCGACCGGCAAGTTGTCCTGCAAATGGACAACTTTCTTCGGCCTGCTCGCGGCATTGAGCTGCATGATCCAACCTGCAGGTACGCACCTTGCGACGCCATGACATTTCCCTCCCTCTTTCAACCTCATCCTCTGCAAAGACTTGCTAACGAACCGCCGCAGTCATGGTGAAGGAAAATGACTTCAAGAAGTGCCACCAGTCCGGCTTCTGCAAGCGCAACCGCGATTACGCCGACAACGCAGACTCCCTCGGCTCGACATGGGCCGCCCCCTACAACATCCTCCCCGACTCCGCCAAGTTCGCCGACGGCCAGCTGCAGGCGGTCATCCTCAAGACCATCAACGACGCCCAGGAAACCGTCCGCCTCCCCATCACCGTCTCGTTCCACGAGTCCGGCACCGCCCGCGTCAGCGTCGACGAGGAGAAGCGCAAGAAGGGAGAGATCGAGCTGCGCCATGACAGCACCGTGAGGAAGGAGAGATACAACGAGGCCGAGAAGCACGTCATCGTCGGCGGTCTGGAGCTGGACAAGGAGGCCAAGGTCGCCTACCAGGGCAAGGACCAGATCACGATCCAGTACGGCCCCGAGTCCAAGTTCGAGGCCGTCGTCAAGTTCTCACCCTTCGGCATCGACTTCAAGCGCGATGGTGCCTCCCACATTAAGCTCAACGACCGCGGCCTGCTCAATATGGAGCACTGGCGCCCCAAGGTCGAGAAGCCTGCCGAGGAGAAGAAGGAGGGCGAAGAGAAGACCGAGGGCGAGGAGAAGAAGACTGAGGAGGCCGAGACCAAGGACGTCAAGATCGAGGACGAGAGCACCTGGTGGGACGAGTCCTTCGGTGGAAACACCGACACCAAACCTCGCGGCCCTGAGAGTGTCGCCCTCGACATCTCCTTCGTCGGATACGAGCACGTCTACGGCATCCCCGAGCACACCGGCCCCCTGTCTCTGAAACAAACCCGCGGTGGCGAGGGCAACCACGCCGAGCCGTACCGCCTGTACAACTCCGACGTCTTCGAGTACGTCCTCGACAGCCCGATGACCCTCTACGGCGCCATCCCCCTCATGCAGGCGCACCGCAAGGACTCCACCGTCGCCGTCTTCTGGCTGAACAGCGCCGAGACCTGGATCGACATCACCAAGGCCGAGAGCAAGTCCAACCCCCTCGCCCTCGGCGTCGGCTCCAAGACCAGCACCAACACCCACTGGATCTCCGAGTCCGGCATCCTCGACGTCTTCGTCTTCCTCGGCCCCACCCCCAAGGACATCACCAAGAACTACGGCGAGCTGACGGGCACCACGACCATGCCCCAGGAGTTCTCCATCGGCTACCACCAGTGCCGCTGGAACTACATCTCCGACGACGACGTCAAGGACGTCGACCGCAAGTTCGACAAGTACAAGATCCCCTACGACGTCATCTGGCTCGACATCGAGTACACGGACGGCAAGAAGTACTTCACCTGGGACCCCGACATGTTCAAGGACCCCATCGGCATGGGCAAGGCCCTGGACGAGCACGGCCGCAAGCTGGTCGTCATCATCGACCCCCACATCAAGAACGAGGCCAACTTTGACATCAACAAGCAGATGAACGACAAGGGCCTCGCCGTCCTCAACAAGGACGGCAAGACCTTCGAGGGCTGGTGCTGGCCCGGATCCTCCCACTGGATCGACTGCTTCAACCCCAAGGCCCTCGAGTGGTGGAGCCAGCTGTACAACTACGACAAGTTCCAGGGCACCATGGAGAACACCTTCATCTGGAACGACATGAACGAGCCCTCCGTGTTCAACGGCCCCGAGGTGACGATGCCCAAGGACAACATCCACCACGGCAACTGGGAGCACCGCGACATCCACAACATCAACGGCATGACGTTCCACAACGCCACCTTCCAGGCCCTCCTCACCCGCAAGAAGGGCGAGCTCCGGAGGCCCTTCGTCCTCACCCGCTCCTTCTACGCCGGCTCCCAGCGCCTCGGTGCCATGTGGACCGGCGACAACCAAGCCTCCTGGGAGCACCTCGGCGCCTCCGTGCCGATGATCCTCAACCAGGGCATCTCCGGGTTCCCCTTCGCCGGCGCCGACGTTGGCGGCTTCTTCGGCAACCCCGAGTCGGACCTGATGGCCCGTTGGTACCAGGCCGGCGCATTCTACCCCTTCTTCCGCGGCCACGCCCACATCGACGCCCGCCGCCGCGAGCCCTACATGCTCCCCGAGCCCTACAGGGACATCCTCACCGCCGCCCTGCGCCTCCGCTACAGCCTGATGCCCTCGTGGTACACGGCCTTCTTCCACGCCCACCGCGACGGCAGCCCCATCGTGCGCCCCATGTTCTGGACGCACCCCTCCGAGGAGGCCGGCTTCGCCATCGACGACCAGCTCTTCGTCGGCTCGACCGGCCTTCTCCACAAGCCCGTCGTCGAGAAGGACAAGGAGTCGGTCGACATCTTCATCCCCGACGACGAGGTCTACTACGACTACTTCAACTACGAGAAGCTCGCCACCCAGAAGGGCAAGTACCTCACCAAGCCCGTGCCCCTCGACCAGGTCGCCGTCCTCATGCGCGGCGGCCACATCTTCCCCCGCCGCGACCGCCCCCGCCGCTCGACGGCCCTGATGCGCTTCGACGACTACACCCTCGTCGTCAGCGTGGGCAAGAGCGGCAGCGCAGAGGGCGAGCTCTACGTCGACGACGGCGAGACGTACGAGTTTGAGAAGGGCCAGTACATCCACCGCAAGTTCACGCTCGCGGGCGGCGCCCTCTCGTCCGCCGACGCCGAGGGCCGCGACGCCAAGGCCGTCAAGCCGGGATCCTGGCTCGCCGCCATGAAGGAGGTCTACGTCGACAAGATCGTCGTCGTCGGCGCGCCCGCGTCGTTTGACGTCAAGGAGCTCACCGTCGAGTCCGAGGGCAAGAGCTGGTCCGTCCCCGTGCAGTACCACGCGGCCGAGAAGGACCGCGCGGCGTACGCCGTGGTGGGCCGCGTCGCCGCCCGCATCGGCGAGGACTGGACCATCAAGCTGGCCTAGAAGCGCCACGCTCTGCTTCGGTTCCTCGGGAAGAAGGCGCCCCCTCCAGGTACGGCATGATTCTAAGCTGGAAATTTTTGGGGGGCGTCGTGGTAAGGTGATCTGGCTTCGAGCGGATACACGACCCAAGAATAGAGAAGGCCCGGGTAGGCTATTGCTTTCGCGGATCGCTGCCGGGATGTGAACGAGATTAGTCTACTACAAGATAGGTACTACCAGGCGCGCGTTCCACGTTCACCGACAGAAACGAAAAAAAAGAATAGAGAAACGTTTAGAAATAAAACCCCCATGTGTCCCCGTCCCTCCGCCGGCCCAGAAGTGATTTCGTTTAAGGGGGAAGGAGCGGGATCTAGAATTGGGCCGGTCTGCCCACGCACCACCTCCTCCCCTTGTCGGGGGAGGAACCCGGCCGGGGTGGGTAAGTGCAGCCCAAGGACCCAGGCGCTGGGTAACCTTCGAAACCCCCGGAGCGGAGACTTGTTGAGTCCCCCGAAGATGAGCCAGACGACGGGCGGTGGGCGGTGGGTTAGTGGAGAGTTTTAGCTCAGCCTCGCTCGTCTGCAACGTCGTGATAATTGCGAGGTTTCTTGTCTTCCCACCCGAAAAGTTCGTTATCATCGTACGTGCTGGATTCGAGTCATGGCATGATCTCGATTACACGTGAAAAAGTTTCGTCGCGTACGCGTTCCTTCGTGTACCAGCATCGCCAAGCGGTAAACAGAGAAGAAAAAGCATCGCATAGTGCTTACAGCTTTTGTAGACCGAAGTGCTTCCTCAGCTAGAGTGCGGCCAGTCAAGGGGTGCAGGGACCCCGAGACAGCATGATGCATAGCGCGCGTTCTTGCGCGACGGTGTAGATAAAGCAAACTCTCTTCATTGGATCCTCTGCCCCTTTTTCTTCATTCTCGTTATCGCCGCACTGGCACACGGTCCTATAATGTGTGTTTGGCCCAGGACTGCATGTGAAAACGTTTCGTCGCGGCTCAACAGGAGCGGCGCCAAGTCTAGACGGGCGGCTGTGAGGTCGCTAGAGCCCCCAAAGGCGGCAGGGCAGGGAACGTTCTCACCGCAGAAAAGGGATGGGATTGCAAGACACCACGGGCCCTAGATGGCTTCATCTCATTCGCTCGGGACTTCCAGCTGGCGGCAGGGTCTTGGCGGCCTGGTTTGGTTCTCTCATCTTATCCCGCCCGTTTAAGGCCTTCGGTGTCAGGTCAAGGCTGCGAGATCGACCGTCAAAAAGGCGACGAAAAAGCGGGCGGGAAATGTGGCGGCTGCCGAGGAGAGGTTCCCTGTTCCGACTGCTCTCGAGGCTAGGAAGCTGCTTGCTGTGAGTTGTCACAGCCCGTGGCTCTCGGATTGTTGCAGATCACCACTGCACCGGGAAGACAACTGCGGGCGTCGGGCGGCGGCTCGGGAGATGTGCGCAAGAAGACCTGTCCTGAGCGTGTGATCGGAAAGCTTGACTCTCGAGAGCTGGCTGGCATGACCGAATACCTGCATGTAGGTCTCGATTTCGGCCCATGACGACATTTTTCTTGAGATTTGTTGTCCTTGCATCTCGGTGGATTGATGGCGATGTCGCAGAGGGCAAGGTTTGGCCAATGTCCTCTGGCATCGCCACGCTCAAGTTGCGATGAACTGTAGCCCACCACTCTTTCAAGTTGGTCTGTCTACAAGTATGGTTCCAATCCTCAAATCAAATTTTTGGCGCCTTCTTGCAGCTATTCTTGGAATGGAGCGAGAAAAGAGCCATCTGCGCGATGCGACTGTGGCAGGGCGAAGTCGTGTCTGGTACCTGCATTTGAATATTCCGCACATACGGGACACCTCGATACCGCTGGCATGGTGATCACGGTGGTGGTGGCGAACGACATTGCGGTGCTATGTAGCTGGCGGGGCGAACGGAACGCCCAGAAGGGAAAGCCGTAGGTGACGTGGGGGCTTTGGAGGGTGCGTGCCACCCACGCTAAGGTGGCACCTAGAGAAGCGCGATAGGAGAGGGGCTCAGGAGGTCGGGTTTCCGATGTTTCCGCCGGCTCTAGGAGGTGCTTTTTCAGAAAGGAACTGAGGCATGATAAGATGCTGCTGTCTCACTATGCCAAGTGAGTGAAACGGCCTGTGACCTGTTAAACTCCCTACAGACAGCGCCTGAGAGCGTCTGCTGTCTCTCTCGCGTCTCGACCTCGCCATACCCTTGTATCCGGATTTCGGACTCAATCATTCTCTTCGGTGGAGGCTTCGCGTTAACCCTGCCAAGAGGAAGAGTTGCTCAAGTCCTAGACTCTGTCCAGTGTCGGGGAGTTGGGAGAGGTCGAAAAAAATGCGACTCCGTGCCTGAGTCGCGGCCGGACTGTCATGGATGCGCCAAAATCAGGGACGGAGGACAGTGACGGCATCGGGCCATCGAGACAGTGGACGAGAAGGTTCGGAGAAGGGTGGGCCGAGCAGATTAGGGGCTCAACGCCGGGTCCTGGGATCCTTGGCAGGGGAAGAAAAAACGGGCGAGGGAACCATTTTTGCCGTCCTCGAACACGGAAACTGCGAGAGCGCAGTGACGTCAGCCGTGCCGGGTGGGACCACAGCAGGGTGGGGGTCGTCCAGGGCCGCCGCCGAATGAACGGAAAGACCGCGGGCACGCCAGCGGACGGGAAGTTGCTGAATGTATAGACCTGGACTCGCAGAGTACCTGCCCCTACCAGCTAAACAGTAAGGGATTGAGAGGCGAGCAGGCAGGTGGCAGGTCACTGAAAGCGCTGCCCAGTGCCCACCACCACCACTGAGGTTCTGGCGGTTGACGGGTTTGCATGCTTCTTCCGGCAGCAGGTTCTGTGCTACTGCTGTTGCTGCCGCTGCCAAGACACGCCGGTTCTGCGACGCGTGCCGTTCACGGAATGGATTGGCGGTGGTGCTCGTATTTGGTCGCCATCGTTGCTGCTGCCAGAGCTCTCTCTCGGCTGGCTGGCCGTAGATGTATTGCTGTCACGCCGGGTACCTCATCTTCCTTGACACTGCAGTAGACGTTGCGTTGATACTTGACGCTATTGTTGGTCTTCGGCCACCTCGGGGGTTTGCTCGTAGATACACATCCGCCAAGATGCTATTTCTGTTGGGTGGCTTGCTGCCGGTCGGTCAGATGGTGGTGGTGGCGGCCATGTGAAGGTAAAGGTTGTTTCCCGTACCCAATCCGAAGCCTTGCGGATAGTGCCTCCTCGTGCTCTTCAGGGCAGAGGCCAACTTCGGTATGGGAGATCGACAATCGTCTGTTCGCGGGAGTGAGGGTTCAGTGCAACGCGGCAGCGAGCCTCGCTGTCTCGGGGCCAGGGATGGGGTGTGCGGATGGGCGCACAAGGCGGCAGGAATCGCGATGACGGGCGATCGTGGGTTCATCCCAGCTCTGGGTGTGGCCAGCCTCTGTTGTTGGTGTCGTTCGGACGCAAGACAGGCAAGGGTCCGCAGCCTCGTCTTTCTCGTCTGGCGGTACCGACGAGGCGGTTTCCGATGATGACTTTCAGGGTCCGTGGATGGGGTTTTTGCTGTGACTCCGCCGGGCGTTATGTGCGATGATGTTGCTGGCACGAGGCAAATGAATGACGATGTATGGAGTCTGTGGACGGAGATGTTGACGGATGGTGAGACGCTAGGGATTTTACAGCTTAGGCCTGCCGCGGACCGAGGAAGGCGCGACGGGACGACGACATCAGGTAGGTAGGTACCTGCCGCGTCTTTGAGGTACAGCACGCAGAGGAAGAAGGCGCGATGGCGGCCGGCAAAGGTGTTGACCTGCGTTAGCTCGATGTCGTCCATCGGTCGGGTCGGACTGTTGCAGAACCCGAGCCTCAGTTGACGGCCCATGGAAGTACCTCACCTCTGGGAACTTGCCAATTTGGAACATGGAAGGGAAAGCAAAAAGTCTCGGCAAAGAAGAGTCTCAACAGCTGTTAATTGCAGTGTGACAGCGCACCACCATCCATCGCCTTATCGCCCACTGCAGTGGCACCCCCAAGCAATCAACCTGCGGTGCGCGATATGGAATGCTCAGGGTCTCCCTATCCTGTGTTCACCAAGCTCCTTTCAGCTGAGGGACCAAGGGACATAAGCTCCAGTTCCAGCCCCTGCCATCACCGACTTCCGCGCAGGAAGAATACTGAAAAAGACTGCAAAAGATGTTCTGGAACAGTGAAGGCACCACCATCCCGGTGGCATCCCGGCGACGTCCCGGTGGAGTCGGGGGTCGTTCCCTGACGATGGAGGTGGTCAAGCATCGTGTCATCGAAGCGGCGGTGTCGCATTCCATGGCCCAAGCTCCCCCGATAATAGTCCAATCCAGTCGAACCAAGAAGCGACTTCAGTGATTCAATCTCCACGTCTTTTTGGTTCCACGGGCATCTCATCCCTAAAAAAACAACACCACCCGCTGCGCTGCCATCTACCCACTTTTCTTTTTAATGTTATGACGAGGAGCCACTTGCTTTGCTTGCCTGCCACGGGCATCTCCCCCCAAGCAAGAGATCGGCGGTCCGTCACCCATTTTTTTCTGGGCACCGCCGTGGCAGCGCCGGTTGAGGGCCACTCGCTCGCTATGGGACGGAGTCAGTCAGGACTCCAGGGCGCGGGCCATTGGAACCGTCACAGAGATGCAGGGTGAAAAAAATAACCGGACCTTTATCCCGGGCGGCCGCAAGTAGGTACCCTAAGCGCCTGCGTAGCACTGCAGAGGCACTTTCCCAGGTGATCCAGCAGTGTTTCCTGGATCATCGAGGTCAAACGCCTTGGCCAAGCGCTCTCCGTCTGGACTTCTGGACTCTGGACTGAGTGCGTTTGTACATTCACACCACTTCAACACCAAGACTCGCTACTCCTTGATGGCTCCATATTTAACCTCTCAGGCTCCCTGTTTCTTTAAATGACCGACAGACCGGGGAGACCGTCCACTTCGCCTGTGCTGTCTCCAGTCTGAAGGAAGCCCCCCCAGTCTCCCCAATCTGCAATCTGAGAGAGTGAATCTCCAGTTATCGCTGCTGCTGCTGTTGCTGTTGCTCAGACTTCCGCTCCGCGGTCCTGCGCATTCTTTCTTTCCGCTGCTGGTTGCCCATCTACTTCCTTCTCAAGGGTACCCGACTACGGTGATTGCCTTTTACGTGCAAGTACCGTAGGTAGCCTGGTCGCAGGTCGCAGGTTGCAGGTTGCAGCTTCCTTCCTGTCGAGTCCAAGAAATATTTCATCAACGCCCCTTCCTCCCTCGAGCTCCTTCCCCAGCTCTTTCCCTCTCCTTCCCCAGCTGCACCTGCCCCAAAGGTTCGCTTCACCCACGGGGAACGGAAAACTGGTGCCGATTCTCCTCTTGGCCGGAGCCTAAAGGATTTCGATCCTTCTCGACTTCCCTCACTAGGATCTTTTTGATCGTGGTGACCAGATACTCTTATCGGGTGGAAGAAACGCGGTAATAATCGATCTCGCGTCTTCCCATTATCGGCGAAGCATTCACCCACCGAAAAATACAGCGATCGTGTCCACCACCGACGCACGCCCAAACTCTCTGCTTTCCATCTGAGGCGCATTTGACTTTCAATCGCTGCCTCGAGAGCTGATTATTTCTGCCGCCACTTCGTCATTCTTTCCATCGTCGCCTATTTGAAAGAGAAGGACCCGTCCACGACCCCGGCTTCACTGCCGTCTCCAACGACTTACACACAAATCTTCACATCCTCGTCGGCCACCGGTCGGCCACATCCTTCCGCCCAACATGCCGAATCGCGAACGCGCCGACTCGGACGAGAATGAGAAGCATTCGGCCCACACTGCCGACACTGTCCAAACAGCGACGGACCCCAACTCACAAGCGCCCCAGATCGAGAAGATTGCGCGCCTCAACACCGACCACGACCAGACGCTCCATCTTCCCGACGATGGCCGCCCCCAGACCATGTCGCCCTCGGGCACTCGCGAGCAGGCCTCCCGCCTGAACGACGATCTCGAGCTCCTCCGCGCTGAGCGTCTCATCTCGAACCAGGAGAACGACGCCGCCACTCGCTCGCACAGGGGCAGGACTCACAAGGCTGAGCCCGAAGACGTTTTTGCCGGCAACCCCAACCCTCCCGTCGAGAAGCCACCCCCAGAGAAGAAGGCCGGCGCCTTTGCCTTCGCCATCTGGAAGTGGCTTCGCAAGTTCCCCCGTTGCTTCCGCTACACCGTCTACATGATCCCCGGAGCCGCACTGCTTCTGATCCCCGTAATGATCGGCCACTACGCCGTCGACCGCAAGAGCGCAACCGTCGGCGGTCCCACCGGCGTTCAGTTGGCCTGGTTTGGTATCTGGCTTGAGGTTGTCTGGTGCAGTCTCTGGACTTCCCGTATGATTACTAGCTTCATCCCGCTCATCTTTGGTGGCATCGCAATCGTCATGGGCTCTTCGAATCACAAGAAGTGGAAGGACGTCGGCCAGGGACTCGAGCTTCACACGGCACTCTTCATGTGGATGCTTGCTGTCCTGATCTCGTTCGACCCCATCATCGAGGACCATCGCGTAATTCCGGACAGTATGCGAGATGTCGAAGACCCCGAGGACCTCCCGACGCTTCAATGGACCGACATTGTCCGCAAGGTCATCATTGCGTTGCTCGTTCTGGCTGCTCTCAACTGGGTGGAAAAGATCTGTATCCAGTGGATCGCCACATCCTTCCACCAGCGTACTTACGTCCAGCGCATCGAGGTCAACAAGAGCGACATCGACCACTTGGTCCACCTCTACGAGCACTCCAAGATGCGCATCGCCCGCGAGGACTCTATCTGGCACACGACGGAAGGCGGCGGCCCCTCTGGTGCGCGCACTCCCATGGGTGTGGTGGGGAAGAACGTCCGATACGCCTTCAACAAGGCCGGCGCCGTGGCAAACCGTGTTGGCAACGATTTCATAGGACGAAAGGTTGCCTTCAACCATGCCCGGAAGATCGTCTACGAGATGCTGCGCAACACCGGCTCGGCACACGCCTTGGCCCGTCTTATCTTCCGCAGCTTGGTTCGCCCCGATTCCGACACCATCTACCTGGAAGACATGCAGGTCGCTTTCAAGACCCAAGAGGAGGCAGAGCACGCCTTCGGCATTTTCGACAAGGATCTCAACGGTGATATTTCCATGGAGGAGATGGAGGGTACTTGCAACGAGATCCACCTCGAGCGCAAGGCCATCGCCGCTTCGCTAAAGGATCTCGACTCCGTCATCAAAAAGCTCGACAAGGTCTTCCTCTTCATGATTGTCATCATTGCCATTATCGTCTTCATCTCCATCCTCTCGGGTTCTGCCGCCGCTGGTCTCGCCTCCGCAGGTTCCAGCTTTTTGGGTCTCGCGTGGATGCTTCAGGCTACTGCCCAGGAATTCCTGCAGTCCATCATTTTCGTATTCGTCAAGCATCCCTTCGATGTCGGCGACCGTGTCACCGTCTACGGCAACACTGGTACGCTCGGAACCGGCGACGACTACTACGTCACCGAGATCTCTCTCCTGTACACCGAGTTCAAGAAGATGGAAGGCCACATCGTCCAGGCTCCCAACAGCGTTCTCAACACTCTCTTCATCCTCAACCAACGCCGCTCCGCCGGTCTCGCCGATCCCATCGAGCTGAAGCTCGGTTTCTGCACCAACCCCGACCTGATCGAAGAGCTCAAATCCCGCATGCTGAACTTCTGCCTCGACAACAAGCGCGACTACCAGCCCCGCATCATCACCGAAGTCCGCACCCTCAACGAGGTCCAGTCTTTCACCATGAACCTGATCTTTTTCCACAAGTCCAACTTCCAGAACGAGCTTCTTCGTCTGCAGAGGCACAACAAGTTCGCTGCCCAGCTCATGGCCGAGATCCGCGACCTTGGTATGCAGGGCCCCTGGCAGGTGCAGCCCGGTGGTTCCCGCGAGAACCCCCTCTACTGGACCGGTGGAGCTCCTCCCCCGTCTTACAACTCCAGCAACGCCGGCCCCAGCGGCGCTCCTCCCGCGACCCCGGACGGCGCCCAGTCCCAGACATCCAACTTCCCGTCCAGCACTGGTGGCGCTGTTGCCACCCGGGCTCGCGCCGACTCGCGTGGTGTCGTGCCTTTTGTCGACGACAGATGGAGCGACTTCCAGGACGTCTTTGAGTCGCGTAGAGAAGGTCACCAGCCGCAGATCTCTCGGCTGCAGAGCATCCGCGAGCGAACCGACCTCGAGCCCACGGAGAGCACCAGCTCTGCTGTGGCGAATCCCAGACAGAGCCAGGATTCCGCTTCGCAGCGTCGCAAATTCTGGGGACGCCCGCGGAGCTCAAGCAGGGCGAGGTCTAACGACATTGTCTAGATCTGATACGGGCTTGTTTTCGTCACACCCGCCCAACTCCTCCAAAATCATAATCGTTGCCCAGATGGCGGCGAGAATCTCAAGATACCTTCTGATATTCTTTACTTAATGCGGTATTTGTAATTCCAAATTCATAGCGAAGCGTAAACACCTTGGGGAGAAAGAGGGATATGTTGTGCCAGGTCACATGGCTTAGACGCCTTGATAGAGGAGACGTCAAAAGAGTAGACGTCGAAAATGTCGGCGGAGGGTTTAGAGAAATTTGTCAAAGTTTCTATGGTGCACTCTGAAGGGGGGTTCCAAGAGAGGGAGCCTTCTCATAGACTGAAATCGGGGTAGAATACCCAATAGAGATCTCGATTCACAAACAATGAGGATTCGTGTCCTTTAATGTGTTCGACACTCTCTTGCGCCCATGTCTTCAGATACATATCAGAAGTGCATTTACACAGGTGCTTGGTTCGAAGATCAAGGCAAGTATTCAAATGGCGTATCCCGAAATCAAGCACTTTTTGACTAGGTGCGACGGAATGGAACCTGAAAAGTTTGAGGGGTGTCACAGGCTCGCGGCCCGATGTCACTTGCGGGGCCGCCCGGACCGGAGAAGCGTGCGGGGCCGTGGCGTAATTCGGAGCACTGCACTAGTTTCTCGGGTCTGAGGTTAGACGTACCTACTGTGAACCGCAATCGAAATGCCTAAGCTACTGTCGAGGGCCACTTCCTCGATTTATCGATGTGGTAGATAGAAAACCTAGTCTCCTGGGTTAGGCCTTGCCCTTCCATCCGTCCATGTGACTTGCCCTGATGAAATGGCTTGCAGCTCACGGATACATAGTGTAGTCCACTTGCCTCGGTCTAGTATTCCTCGGTCGAGATAAGAAACCCATTCACCTGCAGTCGTTTTTGGACGCGCTTTCAACCTGTCCTTGGAAGGCATCACATCCAATAGCCCGGAAGATTGGTGGGCCCTCTGACTGTGTGTAAGCCCATACAAGCGACACATCAGACTGGACTGCACTTGCACCGGCTCTTATGCTGGCGGTCCTATCAAGCCTGTCGTAGCTCGGGTGATGAGGATGAGGTGGATTGTTGGCCTTTTGCCATGCCTACCTAGGTAGGCAGG
This sequence comes from Colletotrichum plurivorum, assembly GCA_014235945.1. Taxonomy (NCBI): domain Eukaryota; kingdom Fungi; phylum Ascomycota; class Sordariomycetes; order Glomerellales; family Glomerellaceae; genus Colletotrichum; species Colletotrichum plurivorum. Next base: position 235,736 of record WIGO01000027.1, read on the forward strand.
TGCCATGGCCAGATGTACTGTAACCAATCATGTAGCCAACGGAGCTGGCCCCGCCCAACGACCAACATTTTCGCGTTGGAAGGAACAGCACCAACGAGACGGCCACTTTCCGCTTTTTCTCCCGTGTCGTTGTTGCCTCCCCATCTGGGAAGTTTCCCCGCAGTTTGTCAGCCTGCATAAGCGGGTTGGAAAGCAGGTCCACGTCTCCAGAGACGTCGCCCCTTTTCCAAAGCTTCCCTCCGCATCTCCGCCTTGTGCTTAGCCGCGCTCTGCAGCACCGCGAACCTCGTTTGCGCCGAGCAAAGAGCGCTCAGTGACGACATAGCCCGCTGGATCATCGCTTCCGTCGAATGGCGAACGCCGGGATGAACTTCAGCAACCACGGCTCGGGGAGCCAGCCAGTCTTCGTCGGCGACGGCACACAAAACGTTCATGCGGGCGTCGGAAACCAATACAATGCCCAATACAATGCAGACAACATCAGGTTTTGTAAGGATCCGTGGCACGGCTCTAGGATGCTGAACGCAATGCTGACACAGAAGCCGCACCGACAGACAATACCTTTGAAGACCAGAACAAGAGATTCCTCGAGGACCTGATGCCCAGCGACCCACAGTTCGACAAGGATCGAATCATACGCACAAACGGACACTTGTTCAGGGACTCGTACATTTGGATCCTGGAAAACGAAACCTTCCATCAGTGGCTCGCCGGCGAAGAGAGTGGTCTACTCTGGGTCAGAGGAGATCCAGGGAAAGGGAAAACGATGCTTCTCTGCGGCATCATTGAGGAGCTTCAAAGACGAGAACCCGGCTGTAAGCTTGTCTACTTCTTTTGCCAGGCGACCAACAACAACCTCAACACCGCACACGCGGTGCTGCGTGGAATTCTTTACTTGATGATCAAGGACGAGCCAGGCATGATCAAGGAACTACGTGAAGTATATCACGGACAACGCTTATTTGAAGATGCAAACGGCTGGGATGTTCTCTGCAGGATGTTTACCAGTGTGATGGCCCAGAGCGACTCTCAAGGCACCATGATCATCATCGATGCACTGGACGAATGCATCAAGGACCGTGCCGACCTACTTGAGTTCATAGTCAAGTTGCCATCAACTTCTACAAAGGTCATCGTTTGAAGCCGCAACTGGCCGATGATAGAGCGTGGCCTAGCCCCCGCTGCACCAAAGTCAGCTCATCTCAGTCTGGAGCTCAACGAACGGGCAGTCTCGGCCGCAGTGGTAACGTTCATCAAGCATAAGGTGAACCAGTTGACGACGACGCACGAGTACGACTTGGAAACCAGACATTTGGTCTATAGCTACCTGGTCGAGAAGGCCTCGAACACTTTCTTGTGGGCCGCTTTGGCCTGTCGGCAACTCGCAGATATCAATCTCGACAACTGGAATGTGGAGTCAAAACTGGAAGAGTTCCCAGCTGGTCTTGACGAGCTTTACGCCCGGATGTTGGATCAGGTGACCAGCTCCAAGTTCAATGCCGGTCTTCTGACCCAAATACTGGCAATCGCGTTGAGCGTGTTTCGCCCCGTCGAGATATTGGAGTTGAAGCATCTGCTTGGTCCGCAAGGTGCTAGAATTAACGATGCAAGATCACTCGAAAAGGCAGTCTTGCAATGCGGGTCGTTCTTGACCGTGAAGGACAATGTTGTGTACTTTGTCCACCAATCTGCGAAGGATTATTTGTCCGATCAGGCTTCGGACACGATCATGCCTCGGGGTAGTATCTACGAACACAATCTCCTCTGTTCAAATTCTTTGCAGGCCATTTCAAGGTTGCTCCGACGAGACATACACAACCTCAAATCCCCCGGGGTCTTGGTAGACGAGATCAGAGGTCCAATCACCAAGCTTGTGCCCCTTCGGTATTCTTGCCGATACTGGATCGATCATTTCTGTCTCTCAGAACCAGAAGAAGATTACCAGTTCACCGAAGTTGAGCAGTTCTTCAAGCAATCCTTTCTGCATTGGCTGGAGGCAATGAGCCTTCTACGATGCATCTTCGAAAGGATCAGGTGTATAATGAATCTGTCTCGGACAATCCAAGTATGTTGGCCCGAACGCTATGATTCAAGATGGGCTAACTTCTCGTAGGGTTGTGGGAGATGTCCTCAGCTTGCACAACTCGTCCAAGATGCTTCCCGTCTCAAACAATACCACCGTCAGGGAATTGAAATCGCGCCCCTCCAGGTTTACCACTCGGCGCTTATCTTCAGCCCCACCAGCAGCATAATAAGAAAACTATACCGGAGCGAGGAGCCGAAATGGTTAACCACAAAACCGCGGGTGAAGAACGCGTGGAGTCCCCTTCTACAAACGATGGGTCCGTATTATGACCGTTCCAAGTGGTTCCCGAATGATCCATTCGCAATTTTCTCGCCTGACGGCAATACAATAGCATCGATCGAGGACGAATGCATCAGGTTTTGGGATGCAATGACCGGACAGTTTTTGAGAAGCATCACTTCTCACGAGGGTTTTCAGTCTTTAGTGACAGCATTCTCACCCGACGGAGAAAATATAGCAACGGCTTCGTATAAACACGTCGTCAAGATTTGGGACGTGAGAACCGGCCAGCTCCTTCAGGAGCTACGAGGGCACCTACAAGCCGTCTGTTCTGTTGACTACTCAAAGGACGGCTTCCAATTGTTGTCGGCATCCGACGACGGCTCAATCAAGCTTTGGAGCCCTCTAACAGGCAAAGTCCTTCGCACGTTCTTGAGCCACGAACGTCGGGTGGTGTCTGCAGTGTTTGCAGTGTTCTCACCCGACGACCAGACAATTGTCTCGGCTTCGTATGGGTCCCTCAAGGTGTGGGACGTGACAACAAGCCAATGTCTGCGAACGATGGAAATCGATATGCCCAAGTCGATAGTTCTCATGCAGGATGGCATCACACTGGTAGTGGCTTTCCAATGTCATGGTGATGTTGAGGTTTGGGACATATCCTCGGGACGGTGTCTCAGGATTTTCCGCGATATATTCTATGAGGTATTTGATGTCTGTCGAATTAACAGAATGATTCTCTGCGACAGCCCAGGTACTACGGGGTGGACAGCAGTTAAGCTATTGGACTTCGATACAGGCCGCTATCTGGGAGCCATAGATAATTCGTATGGGTATCCCATATATACTAGATTCTCACCCGACGGCGCCCGCCTCGCCGTAGTCGGAAGTTCTGGTATGATCACTCTTTGGGACCTCACGGCATTTCGGCAGAAACAACTTCTGCAGAAACAACTCGCCAAACCTGAAGCGGTTTGTGACCCAAGGTCCAATGGATGGCTATCCAGGATATTGGGGGAGTCCTGGTTGTCGAAGTCAACAAAAGGCAAGACATCTACCCACCCCCCTGTAGTCCTCCATGTACGCAATGTTGCTAATCAAATTGGATACAGCCCAGGAGTTGCCAGACATAATTTGTCGTGACGACACATTCCATGACAGCGCTGGCTCCTTCTCTAACAACCCGCGCGAGAGTATCCAAATCTCGAGCGATGGTCCGAGAGTCGCTCTGATTTACATAGCGCCTAGGGTCCAAGTCTGGGACACCCGAAGTGGCCGGTGTTTGCAGAGTATTAAATTGAAGAGCGCCAAACTCCACTACCTTCGAAGCAGTTCAAGGGTAGCATTTTGGGAAGATGGAAGCATCCTTCTCGCCAGGCAGACAGCGTCGAAATATGGGATGCAACCAACGACTCATTCGTGAGAAGCATAGATGGGAGTGGGCACCCTGGATCCTTCGCGTTTTCTCCGAACGCAACGTTTCTCGCGATAGCCTGGGGTGGCAAAATCGGCCACTTGGAGATCTGGAGTGTCAATGAGGGGACGTGTGTTGGGCGGATCAACCTACCCACGGCACCAACGGATTGGAGTTGGATGCGTTTCTCCGAATCTGGGTCGTTACTCTCCACGAGCGAGGGTAACTTTGACCTGGACTGGTCAGCAGGACCCTTGAAATTGACGCCGAGAGTCGAGGAGCCTGATGACTACTACGTATCGAAAGATCAGTGGATCATGAAGGGCTCGACCAGACTCTTGTGGTTGCCCGTGGATTACAGGCCGCATTCTCATTCCGTTTGGGGATCGACGGTGGCTCTGGGTCTCAGCTCCGGCGCGTTGGTCATTTTGCAACTTGCTTATGTCTAGTTTTCTACTGCTGCGTCTCAACAGCCGCAGGTTTCCAGGTTGTCTAATGTTTTTTTCCATGTAAATCGCTCGCCTGCCGTACCTACAGGCATGTACGAGGGAGCAAAAACCTGAGACCAGAAATCGACTGGAATATTCATTTGGCTGTAGCAATGGGGCCGTGAGAGTGGCCTATTGTCTCCATCTTCTGCCCGGGCCAGTCCTTAGCACCGGACTTTCCGGAAGTTTTGGGGCCGGGTTTTCCGAGGCGTTGATATCCTTTTTTTCTGTGATTACGACGAACCCCCCTCCCGTGATTCGAGACCGAGACGAGGCGAGATGAGACTCGAGAACTCGACTCTGTTCGCCGCTTTGGCAGTCAAACACCGCGTGGTTATTTTGCAGCAAGTGAATGCCCCCTTGGTATTCGAACTCCCGTTGCAGGCCATCGTCAATCTGAGTCTCAAGTCCAAGGCACGGCTGAACAGAATACACGATAATATCTAACAGAACCCAAAGCAAGTCAAGTTCTGCGATCAGCGCGAGGAGAACAAAAAATGTTCCTTTGCCAAGTGACTACACTATCTTAAGCAATTAAGATGAGGCCTGGAAACGTGGTATCACCCTCGCGAGGTGTCCTCCGAAGCGGGCCAGGCCACTTTGAATCTAACCTTAATTTGGTCTCCAGGAATGGGAAGTCTCTGGTCCGAAAGATTTCGCTAAGACGAGTCTCCATCTCGGGCCCTCTCCGTTTCTGGGTCATTTAGGAACGGTATTACCTGAATGGGTCGAGATGGGATGAAGTGCTCAAAATGGACAAGTCTTTAGAACCTCCCCAAGCGATCCCGACCCGCGTTATAATGCCAAGGTAATGGGAGAGGGGCACAGATGCGGCGTTTGCTCCGTCTGAATTTTGCGTTGAAGATACTAAGGATCCCGTCGAACTCAACGAGGGTGTTCGGATACATAACTAGACTTCCTCCACATTTACCTCCCCACCCAGGTGATTTCTTCTCGCAAAGCTCGTCCTCCAGGTTGATCTCCTCTCTTCTTCTCAACTACACCAACTAACCGGCAGAGACATCCCCACGATGACGAACCTCTGGCTCCTCCTAGCGACATCCCTCGCAGCCCTCCAAACAATATCCGGCGAATGCACGAACCCAAGCATACGCAAATCATGGCACTCCCTCCACCTCCCTCCCTCCCCTCTCCAACCCAGATCCCCATTCTAACAAACTCCAGGACGGCCCTGACCTCCTCCGAAAAAGCCTCCTACATATCCTCAACCCTCTGCCTAATGGACCCCGTCCAAGCCCCGGCCGCTTCCAAAAACTGGGGCGCAGGGAGTCGGTGGGAGGAGCTTCTGGTGGCTCACATCGCGCAGGTGCGGTACATTCACACCGTGGTACGTCCCTCTCCCCGTTCTTCCAATCCACAAGTGAATAATATCATCATCAACTAACAACTATGCTTCCCAAAAGGGCGCGCTCTTCCCCTGGCACCGCTGGTACTCCAAAATCCACGAGGACCTCCTGAGGACGGAGTGCAACTACACCGGTCCCTATCCGTAACCTCCCCTGCTCCCTCAATCTCTTCCCCATCAACTAACATCCCCAAAGATACTGGGACTTACAAACAGACCAAGCCCAAGCCCCCCTCCACGAAGCAAGCATATTCGACCGCCCCACCTCCCAAAACACATCCTCCCCACCCGGCTTCGGAACACCCCAAACCTCCAGCGAGAACTGCATCCTCACAGGCGCCTTCGCAAACTACCGCATCCGCTTCAGCACCCAGCTCGCGATCCAGGAACCGGGGAGCTGCATAACCCGCGCCCTAAACCAAACAGCCTTCGACACGGTCTCCCTCAAGAACACGGTCGAGCCGTGCATGGCCGTGGACGACTACGCGGATATGCTGGGGTGTCTGGGCAATGCGCCTCATAGCGGGGGACACCTTGCCATCGGGGGGATTGTAAGTTCCTGCGAGAGAGGGGATGTGAAGGGTAGACTGACGGATGTAGATGCGTGACCACGCTAGGTCACCCGCCGATCCGATCTTTTGGCTGCACCATGCGAATCTTGATAGACTGTGGTGGGAGTGGCAGGCGGCGAATCTTTCTTCGCGGTTGTATGCGATGGGCGGGCCGAATGTTGCGAATGGGCAGATCTTTATTGATGCGCAGCCGAGTATCCTCCCGATCGAGGCGTTTGTGCCGTACTTTGGTGACGGAGGGAATGTCACCACGTTGGACCATGTCATGTGGATGCCGGGGCTGGCGGAGAACATCACGGTGCGAGATGCCATGGACATCCGGGGCGAGCTGATGTGCTTCGATTATGTTTAGAGCGAGTGCTGGGTGGATGCAAGACGCATGAGTGATAGCAAGATGATTTGATTCGGGGCTAATAAAGTTGACATCTAATGTTACAGCAGTTCAAAATCTACCAGTTCTTCATTCTTCAGTTTGTTCCGTCAGCCAAGAACCAACGCGACATAGACATACAGGATCCAGCGTAACACACTTCCAACAGCCGACTTCGGTATCTCATCTACCAGCAGAGGACGTCTTGGGTGCATTTGCTCTCAATGACGACTTGGGAGTAGATGGGCTGGAGCATCTGGAAGGCTGAGGCAATGGCGGCGTTGTAGACGTCGTCAAACTTGGTCGTGTTGCATTCGTGGCAATGGATGCCAAAGCTTTGCTCTGGCCACTTGATTTCATAGCCCATGAAACCCTTGACCTCTCCAGTGATGGTGTCGGAGACGGTAAGGTTGAACGCCGCAGGGAGGGTAACAGTGTCGTCAGATGTGTCGTTGGCGAAGGGGGCCGGTCCGTGGTTGTGGACAAACAGACCATCAGATCCAGGAAGAGAGCCAAGGTTCTTGAAAGCCTCGAAGAGAACAGGCAGAATGTTCAGGGGAGTGCCGTAGGAGCCTCGGCACCGGGCAGTGACTGTCGAGTTCCGGCGGTTGGCAAAGGGCTTGGGGCTGCAGACTCCGTCGTTGGTGAAGATGATGCTGCTCAGAAGATGACCAATGGTTCCGTACCAGACAGCAGAACGCGGGCTGGCCTCGACGTTGATGCCAAGAACCCCGCCAAAGGAGACGTTGGTGGAAGGGGGGTTGGTAAAGACAGTGTTGTTGTCGGGAGGAGTAGGAGGAGTACCGGGCGCGGGGATGGAAGCCCAGGGGGTCGGGCCGTTCCTGTGATTGCAGACGAAGGCCGAGACGCAGTTCGTGTCACTAGAAGCACTGGGGCCGACAGGTCTGCCACGGTAAGTGTAGCACCGGAGAGTGGTGCCGCCACCCTTGGTGCTCATGGCTTTGCCGGCAAGGAGAGGCTCGGGGGTGCCGTCCTCGATCCAGGCAGACCAGGTGTCACCGCCGGGAAAGGTGGCAGAAGCACCCTTGAAGTTCCAGGGATACTCGCCGTCGCCGTAAGGCATCTCAGCCACCATGTTGGGAAGGAAGATGTTGGTCTCGTCGGGCGAGGTCCACACGGGGCCTGCGTACCAGTTCATCTGTCGAGAAGTAGACCATGACTCGTTGACGGGATTCGTTCCTATGCCGCAGTCTGCCAGGACGAGGTTCTGGTTGGGGTTCTGGACGACGGGAGCCCTGATGAGGGCAGACATGACCGCAGCGGCCTTGACGGGGTCGACGAGAACCATCTTGAGAGTGGATTTCAGGGTTGTACAGAGGGTAGCGAGAGTGATTGGGGTCCAAAACTGGGATAGGAGACAAGAGTCCAAGAAAGGTGACGAGATTCCAAAGAGGGTGGAGGATTTGAGGAGGTTGAGAAGAAGTTGGGGATTGTTGTTCGAGACGAGAGGAGGAATCGTATAAAAGCCAGCTGGCCATGACCAACTTGAACACAGAAGAGGCAGCTCTTTCCATAAGAGTCGTTTCCTCCGATTGAGATACATGTTTCACGTTTCATCATGAGGCATCTGTTACTCTACCATGGATGGCAATGGACAATATGAGAAGGAAGCAACCGTGTGGGAGTACTTGCGGGCACTTGCACTTGCACTTGCCTCGGTATTTTATCAACTAGCCACGTCATGCTGAAGATGATGCCCAGCAACTGGTTGTCACGCCGGTTGCGACTGCCTCTTGTTAGAGAGCAAACCTCGGAGCAGCTGGACGGGAAGTCGCGGCGCCGTGTTGCACCCGCTCGGAAGGTGCGTGATCGAGGCGAGGCAGGTACGACATGCCTTCTGTCTTGGAACAAATCGCCGAGACAATGAGACGATCTTGTCCGAGCAGGTTGCTGGTATTCGTTCCTCCCTCATCTGATCCCTCCTCATCCTACCCCGCATCGTTCTCTTTCCTCGAGTCTCAAATCACACGAGGAAGTCGCGTCTTTGGCCGATTCCACACGTAACGGAAAGACTCGACCGTCACTCGGATTATAGTGTGGCGCCAACAACAGAGTTTCTCTCATGAGCGTCTCATCTTTGGCCCACGTGGCTAGCCAGGAAGTTCCTCGCCCGGGAATGTGCCGGTGTGGTTGATGCCATCCCGTCTACCTTGGGCAGGGATGAGCCTTGGCGCTCGGCCATTTACCACCCACTGCTCAAGTTGTAACTCCATCGTGATTGACCTCTTCTACACGTCAGTAACTGCAGTGCTGAGGGATTTTGAGAAGTCTTCAGATCAAGTGACGTGTGCTCGTCGATGCAAAACTCCACCCATGATCTATTTCAGGTCACCGACCCAGAATGCAACAGCCTATCGTCGTCTGAAGTGAGTTGCCCGCCATCTGAAGATTACCTTATCGGATTATCCCACCGCGATGTCACCGCAGGGCCCCGGTGCTTACAGTGCAATAAAGCGGGACACACCAAGAAATTGTCCACTCACGGGCCGCTCTTCGCCCAAGGGTGGGTCACATTGCCGGGAGCACTGCAAATCAGCCCCCGAGGCCCTGCACAGACGTCAGTGAAGCAGCCGGGGGCGCCCCCCAAGACCCCTAAAAATAAGACCAACCCGCATCTGGAGTGGACCGTCGTGCTTCGCCCTTCAGCAAATAGTTGCACCACCAGCGAACCAGTGTGGTCTCGGCTTGTTCACACGCTTCAGTGTTCCGAAGGCATCCTCCCCCCTCCCCTCCCTCACCCAAACCGCAGCTCAGCCGCACTCTCGATCGAGCTTAGCTGACCTGGAAATGGCCTGGCCAACCCGCTCATTCTATCGATTTCCCATCATGTCGCAGAAAAAACGCCTTGCGCCACGTTTCCCCCCGTCGCCCGTCTCCTGTCTTTCGCGACGCTGTGGTGCTGCTGCCTTGTTTGCTCCTGTTGCAACTGCAAAAGACACGTCGACGCGACCATGACTGCGAGACGCTCTTGCTGACGACTGGCATTCTGAACCGAACATACACATTCCTCGACCCCGCATCACCGTTGTCGGGTGGTACAACGACCGACGCCAGTTGTGCTTGTGGACCTGAGGGAGCGATTGGCAAGGCTGCGAGCCTGACGTCCTCTGTCCGCCCTTTCAGCCGTCCTTTGGAGCACCTCGGCGACTTCTCGAGTCCTCTCTTGCGAAACCTTTGTATCCCGACAACTTCGTCCATCGACGCCGACGACTTCGCTGCCCACAGCAATGTCGGGCCTACCCCCCGGCTGGGAATGGGACTACGATGGCGCCCGCTGGTTCTACCGCTACAAGCCCAACGGCCACATCCAGTTCCACTTCCCCAAAGAGGGCGACGAGTTCCCCGACTTCATCGACGCCCTCTCCCCGGTGCCCGAGCTGGCGCCCGAGGAGAAGCTCGAGAGCCAGCAGCAGCTCAAGAGACGGGCACCGACTACAGATGGCGACCGAAAGTCACAGATGCGTGCGACTGGCGGGCCTCTTGCTGACTTTGGCATGAATCGAAGCGGTTTCGGAGGCCCCGGCGCCGGCAAAGACGACGAAGATGGCGACGGCTTCTTCTACCAGCCCGAGAACTTTATGTATCTCGGACCCGGCGCCTATAGCGACGTCAGTCCTGTGGCTGACGAGGACGGCGACGAGATTCCGAAGGACAGGCACAAGAACGAAGCTAGCGGTGCACAGGGAGATGCGAAAGACAAAACGATGCTCGACGCAACTAGCGACGACAAGACGGGCGTATCGCCTCTCCAGAGCGAAACGAATACGCCCTCCGTCGTCAACAGTGTGCTCGCTCGGGACGTTCCCACGGTACCCGAGCCGGTCGCGGAGGAGCCTCGACCAGAGCCGGTGCTTATTGTCAGCACCCACGATCTGCCCCAACCCAGACAGCCAGCAGCCGACTCACCAGGAGTTCCCCTTCTTGACTCCGTCGAAAAGCCTCGCCAGGAGCCGCCACCCGTTGTTTACAGGCCGCCATGGGACCCAGTTGGCATCATGGCTGAAATGGCGACCGAAGAAACCGCAGCTGCGCATATCGAGATACACCCAGATCCTGTCGAAATGGCGGACAGCTCCGTTCTAGCCCCCATAGAGACCCGAATGATCGACCTGGGCATTGCCGAGCTGCCCGAACGTACCAGCCCGTCCGATGCCAGGCCGCTCGTGCCATCTACACACGACCTGTTACACCGAACGACCATGACAGATGCGGATCTTCACGGGGCTACCTTCGGGTCCGGGTCCGGCTCCAGACCCCAAAGCTCGTCACCGACGAATTCGATTCAGGTGAAACCCGAGACCGAAATCAAAGCCGTGGCTCCGAAGCCCGACGTCGGCCAGTCTTTCCCTCAGATCGAAGCCCAACAACCGCAGGCCTCAACGCCACCACCCAACAACAATACGGCTTTTGCCATCAAGCGGAAGCCGTCCAACCCGCTACCAAAGCAAGGCAAATACCAGCCATACAAGCCCGGTGCGGTGCCTACTGTCGCTACGGAGAAGCAAAACAGAGACCCCGAATTCAAGCAGCGAGAGCACAGGAACTCGTTGGCGAGGGAGGCTTCATTGATGATGGGCAACCGACAGAAGTTTGAAACGTCAGACATGCCGTCAATATTACAACCGCCGCAAGTCCCTTCGAAGCATCCGCTTGATAGCACGCAGACGCCGTCTCAACGGCCTTCAGGCCTTACTCGATCGGAAACATTCCCAACACCGGAAAGGCAGCCGATGGGTGTAGCTGGCGGCCCCGGTGCCCTCGTCCCTGGACATGCTCAGGGACCCTTGCAGCATGTGCCGTCTGTTTTGAAGCCGGCTAGAGGTTATCCACAGGGCCGGCAGTCGGATGCTGTTCCTGTCCCTTCCAATCCCAGCCCGAACCCTATGGCCCTTTCGGGACCGGGCGAAACCCCACAGCCATTTCGATACTCAGCGTTCCAGCCTGGCGTGTCCGGGAAACAGGGTGCACCTCCTGGCGGACCGCAGCTCTATGCTATGCCCCGGACTGGGCATGTTCCTCACTCACTAACTCCCGCTCCGGGTCAGCATCCCTCGATGGGCCCTAGGCCTAGCGTTCAACGGTTCGAAACGGCACCCGTCCAGCCCCTTCCGGGTGCTCGCCCTCCTTTTCATGAAGCCGAAATTCAAGTCAACCCAGCTGTTCAACCCCTGCCCCAACCTCACCAGGGCCCTCCAGTGCAAGGCGGAGACCAGGGTGCTGCGAAGTACGAGCCGTTCCGCGCTGCTGCTCGCGCGAGATCCAGATCTGACTTGCCAAAACCGACGAATGCGCCGACCGCTTTGCTTGCTGGTCAACAGCCCTTCGCAGTCATGCCGACGCCTGAGCCCTCACCGTCTTCGAAGGCTGCCCACCGGCCCCAGTCGGCAATGGATTTCATGCAAGGGTACACGCCATCGACTGCAAACAGGGGCATGCAGCCGGCAGAACCGTCACCGCCTCCAGATGCTGGGCTTCCACGACACATGTCGTTTGCCTCGAGCGAGGTTTCTTCACTAGGACCACCTTCGGGAAGCCAGTCGTCTGGGCTGCCTGTGCAGACCCCCTCTCCGTTGGAGAGTGGCGGGCGGCGTGCATCTTCTGGCTTCTTCCGCAGCTACGGTCCCAACGGAAATCCGATGAACCCGAGTGTAGTTACTCCTGGCCCAAACCAGCAAGGAGAGGCCCCAACTCGACCTGCTGGTGCTGGCACAAGACCAGCCTCGTATTCTGGGACCTCCCCTACACAATCACGGGGAAATCCTCCTTTCAACGTTGTTCAGGGCCCTCCTGCCATCCCCGGGAAGATTCCAATCCAACCAACCCACGATGCCCAACCGCCGTTTTCGATCGTACCCGGCAACCGAGCTGTTCAGAACATCATCGGGGCTGCCCAATCCTCTGCGTCCACTCGGCGTCACTCTCTGCCCTCGGAGCAAGTGGTTATGGGCAACCAGCCGCCCCAAACACAACCTCCGTTGAAAACAAATGGCGCTCCTGGTCCAAATGCTCCTGCAAATGGAGTACCCCAGCCCATCGGGATGCAGCAACCACAGCCCACAATCTCAAAGGGTTCGCCGCCTCATCCCCTCAACGTAGGCCAACAAATGGCCAACCAACCTTCGGCACGCCCGCAACGCCCAACGGTCACTCCGCCATCGCAGCAGGCCCTTGGCCCTATGAGCCCCTCAACCCCGATCAGAACGCCTGGACATCTCCTTCAGCCCATTCAAGAGCATCATGAAGGTGACCAGGCCAGGAAACCAGTTGCGCCACGAACCTCCCAGGATGCCCAGCGTCATTCGCCGGGCAGCAACCAGCAATCCTCGGCATCGTCATACTATCCCTCCTCCGCAGATTCGCCGAATAGCAAGGGTTTCGGGATTCCTGGCGCCGGCGGGCCGGGACACGCAAATGGGCCTTTGCAGCAGCCGTACGTACCGTCTCCGACAGTCGCTACAGCCGGGCAGATATATTCTCCTATCCACAACAACCCCTTCCAGTCACCAACTGGGGCTGCTCCTTTCCAACCTCTAGGGCGCCCTGGATCAACGCCGCCAGTTGTCCAACAAACGGGCAAGGATAAGGAAAAGGGCGGTTGGCTGTCCAAGCTTATGAAGGGTTCCGGCAAGCCTGCAGTGCTTCAGAAGCCGCCTCCGGCCAACCAAGCCTTTTCAGTCATGCCGCAGTCGCCGCATGCTTCTATACCACCACAGGGTCAGTGGCCTACCTCACCTGTAGGCCCAGGCTCAAATGCCCCCCAACATATGAACCAGCCGCCTTTCAACCCGCAGAATCCGGTGTTGATCCGGCAAGGAGGCCCTCCCATGCCTACGATTGCTACACAGCCCATGCCCATGGGGCCAGGACATCATAGCGTGCCGGCTACCCCAGTCCAAAACCTTCCTCGGCCATTCGGGGGCCAAGACATGCAACCCGTGCAACGTCAAGTCCCAGCTGCCAACCAGATCCCTCAAAATTCCCCTGGGCCCTCCTCATTTCCTCAAACTGCCCCGAACATGCAGGTTGGAGAACCACCAAACGGTACACAATTCCCACGACAGCAACAGTCAGAGGCGCCGCCACGAGGGCTCAGTCCTGCTCGAGGCCCACCCTCTGATCAAGTGCCAGATAACGTCTCGGACGCGGCATCGATATCTGCCTTTTCAGTTTCGACAATGGATGTTTCAGAGGCTCAAGCCCAACCGGTTTTGAAGCCTCAGCTCGTAACGGTGGAAAGGCATGCACCGCCGCCTGGACAGCATCAGCTGCCTTCGCGAGTGGCAGCTCAGACACCGCCAGCACCGGCCAAGCACGAGGTCAACATGAGAACGTCTCTTGACAGTGACCTCGCCGTCGCGCCGCTGTTCTCCAAGGCGCAGACGAAGGCCACAGTCACGGCTGTGTCGGTGAACAAGGCGCCTCCTGGAACTGGTGACAAGTGGGCGAAGAAGCCTGCAGTGGACTATTCGGGAGATGACTGGGGTGACGACCCGTGGGACTACCAGTGATTCCGAGGTTGCAATAAGGTCGTGGAGATTTGCATTAGCATTTATTTGACATTTACGTAGCATCATACCCAAGGTAGATTGAAATAGCGAAGCATTTGAACGCAATATTGTCGTGAATGTCTGAATTCGGTGGTTCTTTGCTTCAGCTCCGTAGTCAACGTGCAGCGGTTGATGTAGCAGAGTTGGAACTTGATGTCATCAACCGCGCGAGAGACGGAAAAACGCCGCGGTCTCAGACTAGAGCGAGTCCGTCGATAGCCCTCGACCCCCGACTACCAGAGCGACTCAGCTCTTGATTTGAGGAATGACGATCTTCTCTCCTTTCTAGCCTGGTTCTATCCCGGACCGGATCAGTGGTGTGGAATGGGCTGTCTTGGCGAAGGGTCAACGTGTCTTGGTCGAAGACATCAGCCCTCTCAGCTGTGAAGCTTCGTGGTTTTTTGGCTTGGATTTGACAACATGATGACGATGTTTCTTTTTAGTACCATTCTGCAGTTCCAGACAAGAAGATACTTTAAGCACTCTCATCTCCATCGCCCCCTCCATCGCGACGTTTTTCTACTCGCTAAGATAGACTCAGCCCAGCATCGCAGCCATGAAACCTCTTGCCATCGTCCTCGCGGCCCTCCTCGCGGCAATAACATCTGCGTCCCCATTGTCGCTATTGCTAATCCAACCCTCCTGCCCCAACTCCAACATCTCCGCCTCCCGCGCCTCAGAAGTCGTCTCCAAATTCGCATCCGCGGGCGTCGTTCCGGTTAGCGTACCCGCAATCATGCCCACGGTGGACCTGCGAGTCAAGTACGGGAACATCCCGGAGAATCTGGGAAATGAATTCTCTGCGCTGCGTACGTCTCCTCCCTCCAGACCTTCAGCAATATTTTGAAATTTGGTTATTGGTTGGCTAATGATGTGGGTGGGTTTTGTAGAAACACTGCAAGAGCCAGTCATTGGCTTCGATCCCGAGATCGGGTATGATCCGTCTACGACGCGGTATACGTATATCCAAGTCGACCCCGACGCCCCCGGCCCGGAACTTCCTCTTTTCAGGCAGTACCTGCACCATATAATCTACGACATAGCCCCATCCTGCGTCCCCTCGCAAACACCCAAGACGCAGGCGCGATACATGCCTTTAACTCCGCTGTCTATATCTCCCCATCGCTACGTCTCGCTGCTATACCGCCAACCTGCTGGAGCATACACCCCTCCTGCGTTAAGTTTGTTAGATGATGTTGCTAGGGCGCCGTTTAATTTGGAGAAATATGTACAGGAGGCGGGGTTGACGCTCGTGGGGGGCAATTTCATGATGGAGGGGCTTGGGAGTAGTGTTTGTGGGCTTGTGCCGGGGTGTACGAATAGCGGTATTGGTTACGGAGGGGTGGGTGATGGGAGGGCTATTAGGACTGATTTGCTGGGGGGGATATTGAATGGTTTGGGTATTTGAGGGGGGTTCGGAGGGTGGGAGGTGAGTGTCGTTGATCAGGGTTCTGGGTGGGTAATGTTTGAGGACACAGTTTGGATATCCATTTAATGATGAACGAGACAAGGTATATGTAGTACCTAAGTATCAGGCTTCGACAAATATGGCGAGGCTGTTGAGTTAGTGAGGCTCCGTGTGGCGAGAAACCGAATCTCTGGCTGAGAAGGATGTTTCGAGCGTTTCCCTTACAGTATAACCAGTTCAACATTCTTATTTAAGAGCCTTGCTGCTGCTACACATTCACGGCAATTCTACCATATAGTTGACTCTGATAATTCAACCCCTCCAATACCATACTAAAAGTGCAGCTCCGACAATGCGGCATAGCACAACGCTGGCTTTGGTGTTCCCATTAATGAGACGTGTAGTCGGAGGCTCCGTTGAGCGATTGAGCACTGCGGAACTCCGTCCATCAATGAGATCAGACTATTAATGTTTTACTTACGCAGCTTCTAGGAACATAGTTGAGGTTTATCAATCGGTATCAAAATAACATGGGAGATTTAATCAGTGAAGACGCAATATCATAACCAATAGTTATCACAATCGAAATATGTTCCAAGGCACTACCAGGTTTCTAGTGACCGGAATTAAGATCTCTGACTGTTGGAACAACCCGTCGGAAACCCAAGGAGTAAGTGGCGCAGAAGTGGTTTTAGTCACTTCCAGCCCCAACAAGGATTCCTGGGGAATCCCCGGCTATTCCTAGCCAATAGCATTACAGGGGGTTTCGCCGTACTTTCACGGCGAAATCCAAGGCAGTTCGTGTACCACGAACTTCCTTCTTTCTTACTCCTTAAGCAACTAGAACCAATATACAGAGAACTACTGCTTCACCCCTTTTTGACCCGATCGGGTATCCTGTTCTACCAACACTGACAAATATATAAAAACGTATTTATAGGTACCGAGCGTCAAGGACTCCCCGCAAGGGATCCTCTTACAGCAAAACCGCCTCAGATGATACTGACGGGAGCGTAGTAACTCCTAGCTGGGAGCCGTGGATCTGTAGAGCCGAGCGACCAGGAGCAGGAAGAAAGCTTCAAGATGTCAGTGGCAGATACATGGCGGCAGGGCATGAATGCGCTTGTGGCTACACCGGTCAGAGATTTTAGGACCGAACAGAAATAAAGTGATGACGCACACTTGACACAAACAAAGACCGACCTTTGAGAACTGTTGGCTTTGTGACGTGATAGATGAATATGAACCGACGTGTTCAAATTAGATTATCTCAACAACCGCCCGCCTGGCCTCCTTCCGAGCCCAATAAGACCAGTTCACGGCGCCCACACGTCTGTACACATTTCCCCCAACACGCTCCAACACCAGCCCCCAGGTATTCAGTAGTCGCAACCAGGCACACGACCGGGCCTTCGCTACGGCATCATGGTCACCCGCCCCAAAGCCATCCATCCTCAGCATGACCGTCAAGGGATTTCCCATAGAAGTGGCAAGTTCCCACGTCTCGGGCCGCGGGACGTCAGAGCCCAGGAGCAGGGAGCCCCGCACTCGCAGCCGGCCCCCGAGGACCTGTCCCATAGGGAGGAGCTCGGAACGCAGCACCGTGTCGCATTCGAGGATCTCCATCTCTATTCCCGCGGGCCACGGGGTCCCGCCCCCTCCGTGTTTGACGGAGCAGTCGACCGACACCCAGGACCAGCTCGGGGCCCTGTACGGCACGTTCTTCCCCCTCACTTCGCGGCTATATCCCTGGACCGTGTACCAGGACAGCTCGTCAAGGAGGTCGTTTTCCCAAAGGCCCGCCAGATACCGTCCCGTATCACCCCAGCCCTCCATCCAGAGGCGGCGGATCTCGCTCGCTAGCCCCGACACGGCCAGGACCAAGGTTCAAGGCGGCGCTGGGGCCCCTCAGGGGTAAGGAAGCTCTGGCCCGAATGGCTTACATTCGCCGCCATAATCGTGACAGCCGCGTTCCGGTAGACATACGCCATTTTTCCTATCTCCCTTTCCATGTCCGGGGGGCAATCTTGGACGATGCAGAGAGCGTCTACCCAGAGGTGCGCGAGGCCGATTCGCTGAGTGACCTTAACTGCGTCTTGTATCGCGAGTGGGAGAGAAGACAGATTGATGGCCGAGTAAGCAGCTTGCGACACCGTTTGTCAGTTCAGTTTGAGGGACGCCTAACTACTCGCATCTGAGTGCCGACATGACCTACCTTTGAGAGAAGACTTGGTGGTTTTGACTTGGTTCCCGCCGCCCCAGCAGTAGCTCAGCGCCGCATATCGACAGTCATCGCCATCCACGTCGCATAACCTCAATCTGGCGAGATTCGAAACGTCTAAGACGCGCGTAGGGAGCGGGCCGCTCTTCTGATGCGAGCAGAACGAGTGGTTTTCGTCGCATGCGGCCATCCAGGAACGGATCTGGGTGACAGCAGCATCGGAATCCAAGTCTCCGTCACATTCCGTCAGGCTGATATAGGCTGGTACGGCTTCGTCACCTACACATGATGCGCGTTAAATGCATTCCTGAATATATGGCGAGGAAGGCAGGGGACAGGAGGAAGGGAGGTAACAGTGCAAACTCACCCTCGCGGGCGTAAACTCGAAATTTGAACGGGATGCCGTCCTTGAACCAGTACGTCCGGACATCGCCCCCCCGCCGGACCGCTCCATACACGAGCAGTTCGTGCACGTCACGATCCGACCTGGCTAGGTCATCGTAGCGACGGTTGACGCATACCGTGATCCGCACCTGCAGCGCGCCGTAAGCGTTGAGGAACCTCGAGACGGGCAACGCGTAGAACGGATCGTCCCTTGCTACTGAATATACGGCCGCGCAGAGGAATATTCCGCATAGGCGACAGCCCCCAGTCTCGGCCGACACGCGCAGCTCCGCCAACGTCAGCCACCGGCGGAAACCGTTCTCGTAGAAAGCGTCAAGCAGGCAGCGTTCATTGCCCAGTACGCCGTGGCACGCAGCGCAGACGTTGGGGAGGCTGATGGCGTTCTGCAAGGCGTCCGGGGACGTCCCGTCGGACCACACGAGGTCTTGAATCTTGGCTGTGCCAAACAAAGTACGTTGAGTTGCGGCCATGACGGGGGAGGCTGGATGATGCGTAAGTCGAGGGAATCCCGGGGGTTTGGTGCGAAGCTGACGGGCGGCAAATTCATATTGGTATGCGATAGGCCAGACTGCCTGAGGAGCATATATGCAGCACAGCCCCCTCCTTGACCAATCGTTGATGAACAACTCTTGGCCAGGTTCATAGTATGTTTTGCGGAGTGTAGATGACTTCCGAAGCCATGTTGGGTGGCCCTATAGTCAAAAAGAAAAGGAATAGTATTTATTTTGACAACTCCCGATGCTTTTGCTTCAGGTTCCGAGAAGAATGTTCCACGCACTCAGCGAGACGGCTGTACTAACTGGCGGCTTTTTAATATCCAATCAATAGTTATCCCGAACTTGAAAGATATTGCAGTGTTTGGTCTACTCATAATATAGTCTACCAGACATATCTGAAGTGTATATTCTCCCTGTCTGTCAGATCCTGGAAGTCCGTGTCCAAGTGTACTCTTTGTCCAGCCGCGTGGTCCAGCTTATCTCTCCTGCGGTTCTCGTTCCAGCAGTAAAGCATGTACAGCAGCATGGTGAAGATGCTGAGCGCATACGAGACGAGCATGGCTCCCATGCCGAGGGGGTACAGGGGGGCCTGGGCCGCCTTGAAGAACTGCGGCCCGATGATGTTGGAGATGCAGTAACTTGCAAAAACGATGGCGTTCGTAGTGAGTTTCTTGGTATGGCCGGCTGTATTTGCGCTGTTCATCCCAAGACCGACTGTGAAATGTTAGAAAAGGGGGAGGTTTCACCGCCAGAGTGGAAGAAACTAACCAATGTACGGGCCGAGGTAGAAATACGACCAGTACAAAGCCCACAACCTCGCCGTGTAATTATTAAGCGGCAGAGTGTAGAGCAACACCGTGGCAATCATGCCAACCACCAGGCCTCCAATCACAAACGCCCCGCGCAGCTGAAGCCCTCGAAACCGCCTCGCGCAGAGGTACACCCCAAAGTTGCAGACATAGCTGCTCAGCGTCTGCACGACGCCCGTCGGCATCATCAGCAGCGTCGACCGCTGCGGCGAGAACCCCAGCCCGTTGACGATGAGCGGCGCGAAGTTGGTCAGCCCGCCGTTGGGCACGGAGACCCAGATGTTGAAGAAGAACATGAGCCACGTCTTGGGGTCCGCCAGGGTCTCGCGCAGCTGCGCGCCGGAGAAGGTCTTGTTCTCGATGCCGAGCTGGTCGGCGCGCAGGCGCTCGATGGCGACGAAGCGCTCGCGGGAGGTGATGAACTTGGCGGAGACGGGGTTATCCGGGAGGAGGAGGCCGACGACGAGGCCGTAGGCGATGGAGATGGCGCCTGTTATCCAGAAGAAGGAGCGCCAGGCGTTGGGACCCGGGATGAAGCCGACGGCCCAGCCGAGGATGCCGGTTATGATTGTGGCGAGGCCTGGTGTTTACTTAGTCAGTTGTAACTGCAGGATGTTGTTGGATCTGTTAAGACGCGAAGGCTACTGACCGGTGTAGAATAGGCCTGCACGGATAGGTTGCTCTTCACGGGTGTACCACATCGTCATGATGATGAAGTTCCCCGGAGCAACGGGAGCCTCTAGCGCACCGAGAAGGACGCGGGTGACTACCATGGGGATGAAGCTTTGCGTAAACCCGGCCCCGATGAGAACGAAACCCCAGATGACCATGACAATGCACATGGACTTGGCGATGGGGAGACGCTGGAGAATCTGGGACGAAGGGAAACACCAAAGGAGATATCCAAACTGCTCGGTTGTCAATACGCTTTCCTCCGACTCATACAGGAGAGCTCACGTAGAATGCAGACCCAACCCAGGCATACTGGTCCCCCTTGAGACCCAGATCCTCTCGCAGGCCGTACAGGGCCCCGGTGGACGGCGTGATCTTGTCCATTGCCGGCAGCGTAATGTTAAGCCACAGGATGGGGATGAGGCGAAAGTCAAGCTTCCACCGGAGTTTGACCTCTTCGCGGCGGTTGTAGTTGGGTTCGGCCGCGAACTGGTCGGCGAGGTGGGCGGCGATGTCGCGTCCACGCTTGCCGGTGGTCCGGTTCCGGGCGGTCTCGGAGTCGCCGCGGGCGACATCCGTTGCTCCCGCGGAGACGTCGGCTTGGATTTCTTTCTCTGACATCTTGGTGTGGGTTTGTGAAAACGACAGTTGAGGTCAGAAGAGTGTATCTGAGTCGACCCGATGGTCTTCAGAATGCTGCCACCCATACGGCTTCAAACCGACGGAAGGAGTGGTTTAATACGATGACCCCGCGTCCAAGCACTGCTTTTTGCTTGGCTAGCTAGGCGAGCATATCTGCCGCTTATCTGGCTTCTCAAAGAACGCTATCGATATCAGGAAAGAATCGGTCCATCATGGCCCGTCCGCGTCCTGCGGGTGCATGAACCAGGGGAGGGGGCATGTTGTAAAAGCGGGCAAGGGGATTCGAGAGGAGCTTACCCCGGATTCGGTTTTGGGGGCCAGTTACACAGGCGACGTCATGTTGGTTGCTATTCATGCAGGTATTGTTGGCGTCGGACAATTGTCCGACACTCGGAGAACGCCCTATCTCGTCGAATCCCTGCCCCAACAGGAGCGACGTCGATATAATTTTGTATCTTCGGTCATTTTGTGGACGAAGCCGGATCTGCAGACCGGTTGTGAATCTTGAAGCATATGTCTTATCTCCAGTTTGATTTTGTGGGCGATCGTGGAGCCGGGTAGGCTTGCGAACATATCTGTAAGTGGTCCAGTAAAGATGCATCATGGCCTATGCATATATCAAGTAATGTATCGTGATAAAGATGTAATAATGTAGTGCTGACCCCCTCCAGCTGTCTTATCTCCAGTTAAGATAACCGCTTTGGAGTTAGTTTCGTGGCGTCGACAAGAAGCTAAGACGATTAGGTGTGTGGTTGGAAATATTGCAAAAGAGATGATTTACGGATAGGTGTTTGCGTATTGAAACTAGGATAGTCTTTGCAACTCTTTGAATGCTGTGGCAAGTCTCTCAACGCCCTCCTCAATAGCTTCCACTTCATGCCAGGCCCAGCATAGTCTCAGCCCTGGTCCGAACGTCGTTTCCGCTCGCTGGGTACTGCCCTTATCTCCGACAACAGTCATCATACCGCCGTGGGCGGCCCTGACATTGTGCTTCTCCAGTGCGTATTCTGCGAGCTCTTTGGATGTAACCGAGTTGCTCGGCAGGTTGAGATACGTGAAGAACCCCCCAGCCACAGATGCCTCACCCGACTGATCCATGGTCGGGGCTATCGTAATGCCCAGGGGTAGCAGGTGCTCGTATATAGCCTTCATCATGGCCTGATATCGAGTGCGATATGTCGGGATCAACTTGTCTCGAATATGAGCCTCAAGTGCCCCAGAGCTGAGAAGCTGACCCATGAACATTGACGAAAGATGCCCCTGGCAACCACCCGATCTCACAGGACCCAACTTGCACAACTCCTTGGGTATCTCCGGGGTTCCTTCGATCCAACCGACTCTCACGCCTGGCGCAACAATCTTGGAAAAGGAGCCGTTGCTCAAAACATTGCCGTAGGGATTGCCTCCAGGTAGCGCGCGGTCAACGTCAACCAGCCGCGGCAAGGGCTTTGGAAGCTCGTGAGTCGCATCTTTTCCATCCTCAGCCGGCCAGCGCAGCCAGTCGTAGACATCATCCGATATCACGAGCGCGTCAAACTCCCTTGCGAGCTCGACAAGCTGCTCCCGCCGGCGGAGCGACATGACCTTGGCGCTGGGGTTGCTGAACGTCGGCACCACGTAGACGATGTGCCGATACACCTTGGGCACGGTCGCCACATCATACCCCAGGCCCGCGGTGGACTCATCCTTCTCCGCATCCAGGATCCCGGCCCGGAGGAACTCGATGTCGATACCCTCGTCATCCTCGGGCACGCCGCGGAGCCGGCCCTCGAACCCGGCATCCTGGAAAGACGGGCATGCGAGGAAGTACGTCGGCTCGATCATCCAGACGCGCCGCGTATACCCCGGCTCCGTGAACCGAGTTAGGAGCATAGGGAGCGCACCCGACGCACCGTTGGTGATGAAGAGACGGTCCGGTGAGACACGCCCTGCCGTCGGCTGGTAGAAGTCGCCGAGCCACTTGGCGAGGGCGGCTCTCAGTGAGTCCTGGCCTGGGTCAGGTCCGTAGACCAGGGCCTTGGCGGCGACTTCGTCATCGAGCAGCACGGCTTTCGCGGCGTCGGCGAGTTGTTCTTTGGGGAATAACGAGGGTGTCGGCCAGCTGGGGAATCTTGTCAGTCTATGGTGGCACGGAGAGAACCCCCGCTAGTTAGCGGACTCACCCCAACTGCAAGTTGATGTACGGTTTGTCCTCTGAACTCATTGTGGCTGAGGCGGTACCTATCTTGATGGCCACAGTGTGATTTGTTGATGTGAGCTCGACGTTCAAGTTTGTCAGTCCATGGCAGAAGAGGCTGGAAAGCTATCTCCTGGCTGCTTTATCTCCCAGGCGATAATATCAAATACGGCGGTGGTCGGACGAATGTCCGACGGCACGCCGACCTGAGTCACCGGCGTGGTGCGGGGTATCTCGGACGATTGGATCGGCCAATCGACTTGATAAGCCGGCAGATAAAGCAAACATCGACGAATGATTGTGCTCGCGGAGAAAAGGGCCGCGCAAGAGGGCTCGATAACTCTTAGCAGACCTGGGAGATCACGTTGTGCTTGGAGACCATTCGCACGATCAAACTCGCCTCTCCTGCGAGTAGAAGAAGCCTGTTTCTCTTGCTTGATCGAGTCGACAGTTGCCCCAAATCGTTCGTCTCAAACGAGAGCCATGGACGACAGGCGACAAGCTTGCAAACCAAACCGACAGTAGTCCTGTCAATTCGGCTATGAAGAGCTCACCATAAGCTATGTCAAAGAATGTCAAGTGGACCAAGACTAATTGACTGGCGTTAAATTCAATGGCAGATGACTGTGTCGAGAAACAAGTTCATCGAGGGACTTGGTAGACCCAAGGACAAAGAGACTCTTCCCCTCTTGAACTATTACCTGCATACTTCAGCGTCGGCAACCACCAAAGCTGCTGGAGGGCTATCCTCAATTGGTCGAATTGGTTTCATGTATGGCACCCGTGGATCTTGTCGACATGATTCGTGGATCTCATGTCAATGATACTTGATTTTCCTCTTCGAGTTTTCACAACAACTACGTGCCCTCGCTCCGAACTCTACCCGGCCTTCCGGACATGCGTCCATTTATCGAGTTGCTTTCAGGTTGATGATTTGCCAGGTGGCGACAAATGGACCATGGGCGGCTGCATTTCGCATTCCTACGTCATCATCCTAACTTCTCATTTGCGCTCAATTCCGCAGTGGGGTGCTGGAAACTCCACGCCGAGGTTCCAGACGAAGGGTCTGCGGTGTCAACAGAACCCCACATAAGGATGCTAGCAGGACTTAGTAATGCTGGCGGGACAAGCAGCGAACTAAGGCTATCTCCATCTGACCTTTGAACCCAAGTAACGCTGACTGCATCGTGATTACTCTTCCCCTCTCGAGCTCAAGTACAAAGATCGCGTTTCAGCTCTTGTTCGAGTCCCGCTTCCTCAGTCAACGTCTCAGAGTCGTCGTCTCTCATCAGCTGCTTGTCATGTCTCAACTCACGGCTCTGCCCAAGGGCTCTCTCATTCTCGTGACCGGAGCAAACGGGTACATCGGTGCCAAGGTCACCGACACTCTCCTTCAACTCGGCTACCGCGTTCGCGGCACTGTTCGGTCCGATAAGCCATGGCTGAAGGAGCAATTCAGCAAGTACGGGGACGGCGCCTTTGAGCAAGTGGTCTTGCCTAAGCTGGTGGACGAGGAGGCGCTCAGCCTTGCCATGACAGGCGCTGCCGGCGTTGCGTTTGTGGTGCGTAAAGCTATCAGTCTCAGAGACCTTTGCTTGCTGATATGAGCTTTCCGCAGGCATCCGACATGTCCTTGAGTGACGACCCCCAAGCTGTGATTCCGTGGGTTGTTCAGGCCACCGAGATCGGCTTGGCGACGGCGGCAAAGCACCCCAGCATCAAGCGCGTCGTTCTGACTTCGTCTGCCTTTGCGGCGACGGTGCCTCAGCCTGGTTTGACCGGTGTCGTTGTTACCGAGGAGACTTGGAACGAGCCGGCCATCAAGGCAGCCTGGGACCCCAACACACCCGCAGAGCTCAAGCCCGGTGCGGTGTATTCGGCTTCCAAGGCAGAAGGCGAGAGAGCTGCCTGGAAGTGGGTAAAGGAGAACAAGCCAGGCTTTGAGTTCAGCACCGTCCTGCCCAACTTCAACGTTAGTACCTATCTGGCTTGGGTGCTGCACATGGTTCTGCCTTCAAAACGTCTAACATGACCCAGACTGGAGAGATACTCAACCCTCAAATCGCCGGCTCGACCATGAAATTCGCGAGCGACCTGCTGCAAGGAAAGCCCGCCACGCTCTATGCGTTTATGCCTCGTAAGTTCAAGCACGATTCTTTATTAGTTGAAATACAACCTAATGATGACGTCTAAAGAACCCTATGTTGACGTCGGTGATGTGGCGCGTCTTCATGCGGTTGCCTTGCTGGCGGAGCCTGTCAAGTCCAAGAGGATCTTTGCTGCAGCCCGCGCCGTCAACGTCTCGGACTTCATCGACGTCCTGCGCGAGCTCAGGCCGGAGAACAAGCTGATTCCGGAGAAGAAGCCGGACGACGGACGTGATCTGAGCGAGGTGCCCCCAGCGGGTGAGGCTGAAAAGATGCTCCAGACGTACTTTGGTCAGCAGGGCTGGACTCCGTTCAAGGAGAGTGTTGCTGCGGGCATCCAGGGCTTGTAGGGGAATGGCTCCTTGTAGATCTGGGTTTTGCCTAGCATGGCTTTCTAGCAGTCTGTTTATGAGCAGAGGACAGACTCATACTATGCCCCTTGTTTACTTCCTGGCCACGACTTTGAAAAAGATTCAAGATCGGGCTCATAAAGTGCGGGTTAATGCGAGATGGAACATGCAGAGTGAAGCCGGTCGAACGAGATGTAACTCCGTCATAATCTGGCAAATCCAATGACTTCCGAACTGCCTCATACAGTGACCATCCAGACTCGATCTCGTCGCTGATCTCATTGCTTTGTTTATCGAGGCCTTTGGCGTGACGGGTCCCTCTGGCGTTTTCATACACCGCAGTTGGTACATTCCCCACGTCTTCTCGGCTATTCCACCGAACCGATCAGCGGAGCCACCCAACACCAGTTTGCCGAAGCGAAGGATCAATCATGCATGTCGACTGATTGGTTATCTCCCCTCATCGGCCGGAGACCGATCTTATCAGGGTGAGGGATTCTCGGCGGCGACAAACATACCGGGATCTGTCCAGTCCTCTCCCCTCGCGAGATGCTGAGTTACGGGGGCTATTTTCCTTCTCATCCTCTCAGCATGGTTCGCGAATTGAACAACAAGAACTCGAGGCGAATTGCCTGCACCCGATGCCGGGCGCGCAAGAAGCGATGCGACCACGAAGTGCCCACCTGCGGCGAGTGTAAGAAGAGCGGCTCCGAATGCGTCCAGTATGGGGCGAGGAGGTCTGGCTCCTTTGCAACAGTGCCGATCGCATATCTTCAGCAGCTCGAATCGCAGCTCTCTAGAGCCCGAAATAGTCAGAGAACCGGCGATGGGTTGCCGAACGAAGGCCTGGACCTGCAAGATGCCGACGACGGAGCCGGCTTCGAGGACGAGAACGACTTTACTTCCCCTTTTGTCAACACCGGCAACCGACATCAATCTTTAAGTTACCATGAGGGCGCAACTGCCGAGACTCATTCTGCATCGAATGAAATGCGGCTCGAAGATCACCTCGACCCGTCCTTGGGGTCATATCGGACACATCCCGACATCCAACATGGCCTGTCGGAGCCCGCAAGCCCGCTGGGCGGCGCATCGGACTTTAGACCACAGACGCGGTCCTCGGCCGACTCAGCCTCTGGTACATCCGCGCCTGCAGGCCGAGACGCAGTCCTGTCTATCGGCGAAGACTGGCTCGACCACTACGCCCACACGTACTTCCGACACGTGCAGCCTCAATGGCTATTCGTCGACGAGGAAGCTTGGCGAAAATCATTTGCAACGTGGAAGAGAACTCCGAGAGAAGCTATGCCATCCCACAAGTTCCTGATGCAGCTCCTGCTGGCTGTTGGTGCGTTAGTGAGCAGCTCTTTTCGGGCTGACTGCCCACATCTCCTTCATGCCTCCAAGATGTACGAGGACGCGATACAGTCCCACGTAGGCCAAGTAACCGGAAACCCGTCACCACTTCTTCGAACACAAGCCTCTCTTTTGATGCTGCTGTACGCCCTTCATGGGCCCTCGGTGGACCCGATTTCAGACAGTGTTCTGTTGGTTCTGATGAACAGCGCAAACCTGGTCAACGAAGTGCAGCATACTCCTTCGCAAGAAGATTTGTGCCAGGACTTCGAACAGACACGAATGTTGACTCTGATGAGCTCTCACGTCTTAAACGAGCTTGTGGCGTCGGCATGGAATTGTCCCCAGACCTTCATGTTTGATGTTCTCGACGAAACGGTAAGCGCATCTGGTTCATGAACGCTCCAAAGGTCACCTCGCTAACGCAGGTCAGATTTACAAATACGCCACTGAAGTACCGCCAGCGAAAAGCGAGACAGGGTTCCACGGACATCTCTTCCAGCTTAGGTGCATTCAATCACGCATTCGGCACTTCAACAAGAAGTTGCAAAAGCTGGACGCCGCCGACCCGTTTAGAGAAACTTGTAGACTTCGACTGAAAGACGAGCTTTCGACTTGGAAGCAGAGGATCGAGCCTCTGACTAACTCTAGTCCCAATGACGATCTCGTCTACCACGAACCCGGGTCTTTATCAAAGCTTTATGACTACAGCCTTTCGATTCTGATGCAAGAGCGTCCCTGCATGACGGGGGCGGAGGAGGTTGGCTACTTGGTCGAATGCTGCAGCGAGGCATGTCGGACGTTCCAGTCGTACCAAGAGAACAACTCTGTGATTTACAGGACTTGGACCGCGGTAGGTCTTAGTATTTACAAATTTCTTGCCAACTTCTTTCCACGTTTCCGTAACATTGAACTGACAAGCGCTTTCAATAAAACAGTTGATGTACCAGTTTCGACTGGGTATCATGCTTCTCTACTGCTACGCAATGACTCCGCCTTTATTTCGAACCGCCAGCTCCACGTCCCCAGAAACGATATCAGGGCTTGACAGCTGTCGAATAACACTCGAACGATTCTCGACACGTTGGCCTCGCGCTTTAGTCTTCCTCCAGTCCTATCAGTTACTTGCCGAGGCGGTATTCGAAGGACCGGCCTTCGGTCAGGCATGTAGTTCCAGTATGATGGAGTCCTCCTCGCCACAGTCGCTTTGCTCTTCCTATGCCTTGGAAGGCGAAAGAAAATTACGAATGCAACGGTACATGACTGAGTTGAGGATGCAGCACGTTCATCAAGCGGTGATGAATCTGATGGAGGAGATTGTGAACAGACCAAGCCAGGCGAGTTTGAATTACGAATGGTTGGATTTATTGCCAAACATGTCAATGGCAGGCTTAGATCTGTTCAACTTCTAGAAGGTGCTAATTTCCAATTACTTTCGCATGTAACTAAGCACTGGGAACTCGATATCATGTGAAAACATTTCTCGTACGAACAGCCCCTACTTCCAACTAATCAAGAGTGATGCTTAATACAGCATGTTCTGTGGGGATATGATTAGCAGCTGCGACAGCTGCAAAGACGTCACTGAGACTTACAAAGTTAATCTTATACTCCGAGATCTTCTTCCATCCATCCTCATCAACGTAGCTCTGCTCTGCAGTCCAAGTTCCCTGCTGCTCCTTGCCGCCGGAGCGCTGGTACGTGGTCACACCTTCGATCTTCAACTTCAAGGGGGCCTCGTTCAAGATCGAAACTTTCTTGACATCATGGACGCGAGAATCAGTGTTCGTCCAACTGTCTTCGAGATACTTTTGCAGTGCTTGAATAGAGTTAGTCCCGTCAGGCACGTAAAGTCTCAACGAAGTTTGATCGTAAAGGGAGCTCACCTGGTACGCCAGTCGGCTGGAAGTCGCCCTTGATCAGTTTGGCGTCCTTGCTGAAACAACCAGCCCAAGCAGCGCAAGCTTCCTTACGATCCGCAGCCTCATAGAGGAAGTCGATTCCTCGCTTGACCTCCGGAGAGAGAGAACTCGCGTCGTACTCGTAGTCGAGGATAGCCATGTTGAATCCTGGTTTGCGGAATCGGTGAAAGGGAGATAAAAATCGCGGAAAATACGGTTTGATGTAGATTGTATGAATTTTTCTGGGCAATGAAATGGCGATGTATCACAGAATCTGAAAGCGCCTGTTATATCTTAACCGGGAGGCACAACTCCGGCGTCATGGTGTCCTGGCTATCCCCTAGAGGCCTCGTATCGGGGGCACGTCCGCTTCGGGGTGGGGCTGATCTCGGCGGAGTACTCCCGTCGGACAAAACCCCGACAGTCGGACAATCGGAGAAGCCATGCTGTTTGACGGGGTACCTTCCGGCTGTTAATCTCTTGCCACACTCGACTTCTCAATACCAAGGTCTCTCAAGCGGGGCAGATAAGAGGCACAAGGCATGCCAACATGTCCGACAAGAAAGCCAGGGTCGATATGTGCACTGGCTTGGGAGGGTTTGGGGATCGGTCACACAGTGGGCCACATATATCTGAGCTACTCTCGAAAATTGCTACTAAATGTTTGCCTCGATGATGCGCGCCAAAAGTGGCTTCTATCCTCTCTATCCAGCAAAGTCACAATAGTGCCATGTCCGTTCATAAAGGGACACCGGGCATTGAGCCGTGTACGGAGCAACCAGTTGCAGGGCCGGTCCACGACTTGAAGCATCCCGACGCCACAGAAGAGCAAGCAGCAGTTTTCCTTCGAGAAAATGAGTCTCAATGGGCTAGATATGAGCCCGCTGAAGCTAGGCGGGTCTTGCGAAAGATCGACTGGCGGTTGATGCCCCTCATCGTCGGAACTATCACTATCGCGGCAGTGGATGTAGGTCAGAATGCCCTATCTTGGATTCTCTGAGACTAACTGGCACTTGCAGAAAATCCTCATCTCTAATGCTGCCCTCTATGGCATGAATGAGGACACGCATCTTGTCGGACAACAGTATAGTTGGGGTAAGTTAGGCCCTTCAGCTCCGTCCCAGTCACGTCGCTCCAGAGGAGACCGAGCTGACCAGATGTGGCAGTGGGATCGATCTTCTACTTCGGTTGGCTGGTGGCTGAGTACCCAGCCAATGCGATCCTCCAAAAGCTTCCCGTCGGAAAGACCGTGGGGTCTGCGGTCGTAGCATGGGGAGCAATAGTGATGTGCCTGGGAGCCGCACAGAACGCGGCCGGACTTATGGTCCTCCGCTTCCTCATGGGTGCACTGGAGGCGCCGCTTTTCCCAGCCGTCACAATCCTGAACACCATGTTCTACAAGAAGTCCGAGCAGCCAGTCCGAATGGCGCTTACGTTTACTGCCTTCTCTAGTGTAAGCTCTTAGCAAGGTGACACCAAGGAATACGAACAGATACTGACAATCGCCTTCAGCTCGTGACCGGTGTCGTCTCGTACGGAATAGGACACGCCAAAACAGGTATCGCGTCGTGGCGTCTCCTCTTCCTCGTCATCGGAGGCTTCACCGTACTATGGGGTGTTGCTTTGCTCCTGTGGCTGCCGGATTCTCCGCTGGCGGGCAATTTTCTGACAGGCAAGGATAAGTACATCGCGCTCGATCGTGTGAGAGAGAACATGACGGGTATCGAAAACAAGGTCAGCAGCAAAACCAGACCGCAAGTTTTAGCTGCGTACCTATCTAACGAAACCATGAACAGGAGCTGAAGTGGTATCAAGTTCGCGAGGCTTTCACTGACTACAAAACGTACATCCTCTTCGTATTCTTCCTGAGTATGAACGTGCCTACAGGCGGGCTAGTCACCTTCGCAGCGCAGATCGTCTCGGGCCTTGGCTACGGAAAGCTCGAGACGACGCTTCTTGGCATGCCGACGGGCGTCATGCAGAGTCTGGCGGGGTTCATGGTCGCCATCCCGCAGCGGTGGCTGAAGAACAAGAGATGTCTCTCTACAGCCTTGTGTTGCCTCGTGCCCCTGATCTGCTCGGTTCTCATCAAAGGTACGTTTCCTCCTCTGCGCCACGCTGTCGTGGCTTTGCCCTGACAGGAACCGCAGAGCTGCCACACGAAAACAGAGTCGGCCGTTTGATGGCGTACTACTTCTTCTACTTCTTCTGGGGACCTTACGCAACCGGTAAGTCACACCGCAACACGAGGATCATTAAGCTCTCGAGACAGTGACTGACCTCAGCCACTGTGTAGCACTGTCTCTGCCCATGGCGAATGTGTCAGGACACACCAAGAAACTGACTATCAACGCCACGGTCTTTCTGGCGTACTGCATCGCGAACATCGTCGGACCTCAAATCTTCATTGCAAAAGAGGCGCCTAACTACAGCACCGGATACAGCGCCATCATGGCGTTCGAGGTTGTGGCCATCGCGTGCATGGCGGCGTACGCAGCTGGCTGTATGATTGAGAACCGACGCAGGGACAAGGGAGAGGGGCTGAATATTGAGGTGTCGGTGGATGATCAGCTTGGAGACCTGACGGACTACGAAAAGAGGGGTTTCCGTTACATATACTAGGTAGGCGAAGTAGAACTGGGCGCCTGAAAGAACTTCCAAATTCAGTTCTAGGATATTGGGAAGACTGCGCCCCTGTTCGCTCCAGTCGTGCCATGGAACCTGCTGTCATCTTACCAAGCTCACAGCCAACTAAATAAATGCTGTTACATAACCAGCACATTCGCCGTTTATACCTACATCAGGCAGGCCGCTGAGACATGCGTAATGTTCGGCCTAGCAAGCCTGCAGCAAACTTGCAGACAATGCTTATCTCTGAGACCACAACGCGCCAGAAGATAGCGATATCGGGGACAGCCGGTCTCCAAAATGTTGACTGAAACATAAAGCCGAAGGCGCGAGATTCCGCCCAGTCACGGATCCTCGATATCACCAAACCAGACAGGCACTGGTCTCAGGTCGTTTGGGACATGGCTTGAGTCTTTCGGGACCGAAAAGCGGTGTTCTATCGAACCATATGTCAGTTCTAAGCAGGTAGTCTCTTACAATCGCACGATCTTGCTCGCCTCCGGGCGTCCTATGCATCGGGGCGCGCAGCTGAGCGCACCATAAGCGCATCGCGTATGTGGTCCTCCAATCATTCAGTCGCATAGGTGCAGCATCGCTCTGCTTTCGGTGCATGGTAACATATCTCACGTATCACCAACCGTCTCTGCCTTGAGTACGGCTTCATCGACATGCCGGGGTCCGAGCCGACGGACAGGGGTAGCCGTCAGATGGAACAAGAGCTTATTAATGGCAAAAGGACCTTGGAGCCAGTAGTGAGACTGTGTGAAATGGAAATTCCTCGGCTTTGAAATCCTCAACAGTTTGGCTACTGCAAGCCAATGCAACACGCTTCCTGCCTGGCTGCCTCTGCCTCCCGCCCAATAACTCCTTTTGGTGCTCACAAAAGCTTAACTGCCGCCGATCGTTAAGGCTGAGGCAGGACCGTTTTACGAGTATCTACATGGGATGACGCCTGTGGACAGAAGTTCCCGGTCAATTAGTCACATTTTCCAGTCGGGTCCGAGATGTTCGGTTGTCCGCCGGCGGACCGAAAAGCCACTCTATCCCTTGCAAGCCATATGTTGCACAGGGAGGCGTTACTGCGCGATGAGAGACCAACGACGGGATGAACACTTAAGAATCATACTTTCGTGGCTGTGAAACCTCACCGGCTGTGGTGGTCGTCATGGAAAGATAAGCCCAATCCGGCCACCATCCCCCCACACGCACTCACGCGGAAGCCGTGCCGGCCCCACCTCTCCGGACTTCCCCACGGAGTCCGGAGCCGGCATCCCTGAAGACGCCTTGCCGCTCTAGGGGTCCATTGGACAAAAGATCCTGTAAATCTCACCTCTCACACCATTAAGCATCTTTCATCCCACCATGCTCTACCCGTGCCCTGATCCCTGGGCAGGCACGGACGTGAGACAACGTTCAATCCAGCCAGCCTTTCCCAGCCCTCAATCCTTGCCCAGCCGGGAACCAATGCCAGCCAGCTAGCCCATCGTCCGTTCTCGCGAGCTCAGCCAAGTCTCCGCTTTGTCGCTACGTCTCGTCCCATTGCCCTGGTCCTGCATGGTGAGGTGGTATCCACTCGAGATGCGGCTAGTCGTGCCTATGCTCTCAGCTCATAAACCGGCTTCCTTACTACCATCGGGCGTGCCAGGTTGGAATAAGCATCCAGCCACAGCCAGCCTACCATACGACTTTCAATCCCGCTCGCTCGAGAGTCCTGATAGCGCCCTGACAGTCTTTGCTTTTTCCAGGTGCGGGGATGGGAGGATGCATGTCAGCAACCTAGCGGCGCTTGGCCACCCCAGACATCATGTGAAGTTGACGTGCCGTTTTCTTCCCGTTCACCCGTTCTGGAGAAAGTACCGGCCGTGTCAGAGCTAAAGCATCCGGTCAAATCCTACAGGGCCTAGCCGCCTTAGTCTCAACTCTCGGTTGCGAGGTACGATCTCCCCAGCTAAACTAGTAGGATTTCTTGGCTGGGGCGGGGGTTCATCCTGTCTTGCGCTGACGACACGAATTCTCAGTGGCCCGAGATAATCAGTCTCGTATTCTTTGCCGGTGACATCGGTGTAACTGATGAGTAAAAGAACCAGAAACGGAACTTTTTTGACGACTGTTTGGTGTCCGTCGCGACGCGAGAAACTTCCCCAAGTCAAGTCCACGGTCCTACGGATGGATGCCTACCAGGCCTCCATGGAAGGTGTAAGTAGCTGAGACATCCATCCGTTTCGATCAGCTCCAAACGTTTCCCAGGTATTGATCATATGAGCTAATGTTATCTTGGGCAAGCCTGCAGCTTCGGACTGCTCTGCCCGATCCGAGGGGACTTGTCGTTGCCTAGTTTCTCGAGGTTCAGGAGCATTCAACCCATGAATCCATCATGCGACCTGACCAGGCCAAGTAGCATCCCAGTCAATTGGGTGGGTAGCCTATCCGGCCAGCCTAGCTTCTGCATATCCTAAGGTGGTATCGCTAGGTAGCTGAGTCTCGGGTAAGAAATATCACGATATGCCTGCGAGTGTGTCACACACGATCTGCAGCTACGTGCCACTCAGTCTACCTAGTAGCTCCATGTATCTGCAAATCTAAGCGAATTCCAATAGCACACAGGTCCGACTGGGGAGAGCCACGTCGGTCCCGTTGTCACCACACCACGTCACGATACCTACATGCACACTAGGAGAGACCGACGGCGTGGGAACCGGCCCCCGGTAGCCGCGCGCATACCAAAGACAACGACCCTCCCTCCCTGCCTCTGGGAACCGGCATAGCCTTTCACACTGGCGATCTTTCCAGCTTTTCGGTATATCTATCCGGGGCAAGACCACTCTCCCTGCCGAGTCTCGTCCACTTTCCCAGTAGACCT
Source organism: Colletotrichum plurivorum (assembly GCA_014235945.1). Lineage (NCBI taxonomy): Eukaryota > Fungi > Ascomycota > Sordariomycetes > Glomerellales > Glomerellaceae > Colletotrichum > Colletotrichum plurivorum. The sequence continues at coordinate 269,891 of WIGO01000027.1, forward strand.
TTTCAAACCACATCACCACTCCCCAGGACTTGCCCACAGAGCGAGTCCATAGCGAACATGGAGAGCTTTGCTTTGGTCGTCTTCTACCTCGGCATCCTCTTGGTGCCGGGTGTTCTCTTCTCTTCCCTCCGTCGCCTGGCCAGATGGTCCAGCAAGACAGCAACCGCCCAAGGTGGCAAGACAGCCAAGAAACCCGCCCGATTTCCCGGGCCCAAGCAATACCCCATCGTCGGCCGGGTCCATGACTTGCCCAAGTTCGCCATGTGGCTCAAGTTCAAGGAGTGGGCGGACGAGTTCGGCCCCATCTACCAGACCAGCATGCTGGGTCAGAAATTCATCATCATATCGGACGAGGAGATGGCGCAGGACCTTCTCATCAAGAACGGCAACAACTTCGCCGGCAGGCCTCAGATCCGGGCTCTGATCGATCACAAACTGGGACCTGCTTATTCCGCACTGATGGACCGTCATGGTAGGTGATCGACATCCGGCATGGATGCGACAGAACTAACCTTCGGCCCTCTCGTCTAGATATCTGGAAGTTCCAGCGGAAATGGGTCCACGCCGCCATGGCCGCCGCCCACCAGCAGCACTTCTACGGCCACATCGAGTCCGAGGTCAAGCGCTGGCTCGTCACCCTCATCCTCGACCCGGAGAAGTTCCACGGCAACACCAGGGAGCTCACCGGCCGCATCATCAGCCGCCTCGCCTGGGACGACGCCCGCCAGGGCAAGGCATACGGCGACAGCGCGATCGAAACGCTCACGCAAATGTCTGTCTCCGGTCCCGTCGTCAACACCCTGACGCCGCTCTGGCACCTCGCCGACCTCGTCCGCTACAACCCCTGGCGCAGCTACGAGGTCAACCGTGAGAAGAACCAGCGCGCCTGGTGGCTGCGGTCGTTCCGCCTCGCCAAGGCGCGGTACAGGAAGGGCGAGCTTCCCACCGACACGTGGACGTACCGCTACTTCGAGCAGCTGCAGAAGGCGGGCAACGAGACGCTCGTGCAGAGCGACAAGGACGAGGACTTCGCGGCCTGCATGCTCGGGTTCCAGTGCCTCGTGGGCGTCGTGACGATCTCCGGACCCATGCAGTTCTTTTTGATGTGCATGGCGCTCCACCCTGAGTGGCTGCAGAAGTGCCAAGAGGAGATCGACCGCGTCTGCGGCGACAGGATGCCGACGCGCGATGACTTTGCCGAGCTTCCTACTGTGAGGGCTTGTCTCAAGGAGACTCTTCGATGGAGATCCGGCGTCCCACTTGGTAAGCACAACTATTTTCAGCAACATGATGAGTGAATGCTGACTCCTATGTAGGTGTTCCGCATCAGTGCGAGACTGATTCCGAGTTTAAAGGTGTCAAGATTGAGAAAGGCACAATCATCCTTGCCTGTGAATGGTACGTCCGCCACCGCCCCCCTTGGCGATGAACTGAGCTCACATCAGCCCGTCTCCAGGAACATCAACCGCGTCCGGGAGAAGTATCCCGACCCAGACCACTACCGTCCCGACCGCTACCTGGACCCAAGCTTCCCGACATACCAAGAGCCTCTCAGCCGCTACCCTAACTTCCGTGATGGCGTCGGCATGCACACCTTTGGTTGGGGTCGCCGGACGTGCCTCGGACAGAATCTGGTCGATGACGAGATGTTCGTTGCCGGTGCGGCTGTCTGCTGGGCTTTCGACATGGGGCTGAAGAAGTGTCCTGCCACCGGCAAGGACGTCACCTTTGACACACAGGCCACCAACTCCAACGTGATTCTCGAGCCTCTGCCGTTCCCCATGCAGTTCAAGATCAGGAGCCCCGAGAGGGCCAAGGCGGTGTTGGACGGATATGAGGCCATCAGGGGTAACTTGCAGGTGTAACTGAACTGACACGATAGATACCAGGTTGAATAGATTGTGAAGGACATATTGTGAGCGAATACATACTCTGAACTCGCAGGCTCAATGCCGGCCCTGTATCTACTTGTGACTCCAGCGCACTTGTTGAGACTGGTGTTGAAAGAATTATCAAGTTTCTAGAAATTCCAACGTGACGCCAGACCTGATCTGTAGATAGTATATCCAGGCCGGAATAATGCTCTGAGTACTATTAGTATCTGGGCAGGCTGGTTGGCTGGTTACTGATCATCCTATCGCTTTTGGTACACCGCACCCGTTCTCTCAATCTCGAATTCGGCGTTCTTCCCTCTTCCCTCCTTCTCATACTGCCTGACCAGAGGCAATACATCTCGCCCAAACTGCTCGATTTCATCATCATAGTGCAAGAACGCAGTAAGCACGAGATTGATGCCCAGGCTCTTGAGCAACACCAGTCTCTCAGCAACCTGCTCCTTCGTCCCAATGAGCTTGGTCTTGAAGCCGTCATTGTACTGCACCAGGTCGTCGAACGTACTGTCCGCCCACATGCCCGTCTTATTGGCCGTGCTGGCCCCGGCCTGCTGTACAGCGTCACGGAACGCACCCACAGCCTCCGCGTCCGCCTTCCCCTGGATCTCCCGCAGCACCCGCACGGCCTCCTCCTCCGTCTCGCGCACGATGACGAACCCGTTGACGGCGAAGCGCAGCTCGCCCTCCCGACCCACCTTGGCGGCCCTGGCTTTCACGTCCGCGATCTGCGCGCGGAAGCCCTCTAGGTCGTTGCCGTTCATGAAATACCAGTCGCTCACCTCGGCGCCGTTGTTGCGGGCGTCGTCGCTGTTCCCACCCTGGAAGATCTCCGGGTGCGGCTTCTGCACGGGCTTCGGGCTGAGTTTGTAGTCCCTGTACCGGTAGAAGTCGCCCCCGAAGGTGAACCCGGTGCCCTTGGGCGCGGTCCAGATCCCCTTGAGGCAGCGGATGAACTCATTGCTGCGGCGGTAACGCTCGGCATGCTCGAGCCACCACTCACCTACCGCAGTGAATTCTCCCTAAAAGGTTGGTCAATTGCATTTAGCCATGTTGAGAAGGCGTTGAGGTGGCCTACTTTGAACCAGCCGGAAACTATGTTCACGGCGATGCGCCCGTTGCTGTAGTGGTCGATGCTGGCAATCTGCTTCGCAGCCACTGTGGGGTTCCACGGACCCGGGAGAATGGCGGCAATGATCTTGATGGTGTCCGTCCCCTGAAGAATAGCTTGAGAGAACGAAACAGACTCGTGTTGGTTCGCAGCACCGTACGACGCGGTGAAGCGGATCTGGGTCAGACCGTACTCGATGCCAGCCTTCTCTGCGGCTTTCGCGTATTTGATGTTGCTGGCGAGGTCCCAATTCGTCTTCTGCTCGATCTTGCTGATGATCAGGCCGCCAGAGACGTTCGGGACCCAGTAACTATGGCATAACCATGTGAGCGTCCCGTGTTTTGCGACTGAGGGTGCGAAACTTACGCGAAGAGTAAGCGGTCAGGGTCAGTGTTGAGGGGGTGTGGTTGGGCCATGTCGTCTGGTTGAAATGGTTGAAGAGTTCAAAAACTTCGAAGAGATGATGTCTTTGGAGTAGCTCTTAAAGAGTCGAAATAATGCCAAACGGTCTTCCAGGTATGTATTGTAGAATCCTTTCTCCTACAACAGATGGTCGGCTGCTCCGAATGGGTATCTGGCTGCAGGCTGGAAGAGGAGATCATCTCATATCCAAAAACGTTCCCTGATACCGACAAGTTCCCACACGACCTCCGACGGTCAAATCGCGGAGGAAGGTCCAGTCGAGCTCACAGATTCTTACTTGTGACAATACGATATGACGAGATCGTGAGTGCGACTCCAAAACGCGAGAGTTTGGATAGATCAACCTAGGCCCAATCACGACATCCATGTTCGCTCTTACTGGTAGACACATCGTCGCGACAACTCACCTGGCGTGGGGTTTGCGGGATCGCATCATATTGGACTCAATCACGAAACCGACACATCCTAGTTGCCGGAGCTTTCCCCCCACGTTCCCAAGACCCGATTTCTCCAACATCTTGCGCGAGGTCGCATTGCCCACAGATCTGCGAACCTTAAGTTGATTGAGATGGCCCCGCGCCATTCGACCCTTGGAAAGTGCTGCAAGTGAGCATGGGTAGGGGATAAAGTCAATTACTATGGACTCTCCATCGAGCTTCAAAGACTTCGTGGCCGTTTTTGGGCCAGCTGACGACACAATATCTCGACCTAAACCTGTCAACAACTTCACCTCCCAATACTCGTTTTCGTTCCGCGGCGGTCATCCCGTTGTTTTCCTCCGTGACTCTTGATTTCACAATGTCTCCCTATCCATCTTTTCAAGGCGGCGCCAGTGAGAAGGCGATCGAGTCTGTGAGGCCCGAGGAAACAATCAACTTGAACCATCCCAGATTTACGGCACCCAGGCCGCTTCCGGCAGCCGCTGTGAGTTCACAAATATCCAGCGAATTTGATCAACTAGCAGATGTCTAACACCAAATTCCACAGACTTCTTTGCCCATCGGAGCCTTCTCGACAACACTGACAACTCTGTCGTTAAGTTTGATGGAGTGGAGAGGAGTTACTACGACGAACGTCTACATTGCAAACTTCTTCTTTCTGGCTGCGTTTGGCCTGTTCATCTCGGCCCAGTGGGAGTTGACGGGAGGCAATGGCTTTGGATACAGCGTCTTCAGTGCTTTTGGTGAGTCGAACCGTCTCTAGAAAGAATCAGCGTTATACGGATTATTTACGAGAGTAAGGTCTGTTTTATGCCGGCTATGGCGCCATTCTGACACCGTCCTTTGGAGTCGCCGCTGCGTATGGTGATGATACCAAGCAACTCAACAACGCACTGGGCCTCTTCATGATCAGTATGTACGCCCCTAAACAATCCAGAGCAAATTCGAAGCCGCTAATCATCAATCTCTACACCAGTCTGGTCTGTCTTCGTTCTGGCCTACCTAGTAGCATCCCTCCCCACCAACGTGGTCTACATCCTCATTTTCGTCTGTGTGGAACTGGCATTCGTCACAGTTGCCGCCAGCTACTTCGCCGCCGCTGATGGCCACCCCACGGCCTCTATCGCACTGAAGAAATCCGGGGGAGCCTTCGCATTTCTGGCTGGACTCGTTGGCTGGTATGTTCTTCTATCTCTTCGACGGTCTAGTCGCTAATTCAATTCGGGCATTATCACAGGTATTTGACGTTTCATTTGTTGCTGAAGGACTCTGTTGTCGAACTCCCTCTGGGCGACACATCTCAGTACTTCCCAAAGACCAGAAAGAAGGTTGACTAACCCGGTTGCGTCGTAACTTGGGTCGGTTCCAATGCAGAGGAACACATTTACTTCGTGTCTAGATTTTTGCCTCATGGTCTGAGAGATTCAGGGTCTTCGGCTCCTAACATAAAATTTGCATCTGCGTGCTTGTAAATAATAAGAGTGAAATATAGTGTGCAAGATGATCGAATTTACCTTTGATTCTGCATGCAATATTGGGCGAGCCGCGACACGTGCCTTTGGAAATTACAACGCAGCATGCCTCGAGAGCTCTGAAACCCTTCGGCGGAGCGAGAGTTTGTCCCTGCAGGACGCGTTATCGGTTAACGTGGGGTTCGGGGGCCCGTCAAGGAGTGGATCTGCTCGTCCGATGGCGACATATCACAACATCGACGTCTACTCTTGCGCGACGTTCGGAGATAGTCTCTGGAGCTACTAACTGAGGGGCACGCTCGGTGTAACTATCTCGGACGCAACGAAGACGTCACAGAAGAATAAGAGGAGCCCTCTACAACGGCCGTGCCCAACAGGAGCCGGATGCGCTCTGATATCTCACGCATTCTGCTTGTCCATTGAACATCACCAGTTCATTCAACACTCCATCGGTCTTCTTTATGAGAACATCTGATATTTAGGTCAACTACTACTCTATACTCTGTTTCGAGATGACCAGCAACGCTCGCTCAGTCCCGGCGACAGACCCTAGCGTTTACGATGAGTTCAAGACCAAGTGGTCAGAGCAACCAGTGGGCGAGAAAGGCTGGTTGCAGCGAGCCAAGGACGTCGCCTCAGTGCTATCCCAAGACGCTGCGCAGCGCGAGAGGGAGAACAAGTCACCTCGTGCCGAGGTCGCCTTGCTGAAGCACTCCGGCCTCCTGAAAGTTCTCGGGTGGAAGAAATATGGCGGCGGCGAGCAGCCGTGGAGCGTGGGTTACAAGGTGATCCGGGAAGTTGCCAAAGGCGACGGGTGAGCATTCGACTCATAGAATCATCTCTCGTGCTGCTTCACGCTCTAACATGCTGTTCCAGCTCCATCGGAATGCTCCTCGGCTACCACCTCCTATGGTCCACCACCGCCAACGTCATCGGAAGCCCGGAGCAGGCCGACCGCTTCCAGGACCTGATCATCTCCAACAACTACTTCGTCGGCGGCGCCGTAAACCCCCGCGACAGCGACCACAAGATCACCTCCAACGGCGACAATATCGTCTTCAACGGATTCAAGCATTTCAACACCGGGGGCGTCATATCTGACCTGACGGTTCTCGAGGGCGTCCTGGAGGGCACGGAAGATCACCTCTATGCGATTGTCGAGACCGACCAACCCGGTGTCGTCTTCTCCCACAACTGGGACAATATCGGCTTGCGGCTTACCGAGTCAGGAAGTGTGAAGATCGAGAACGTGACCGCTCCGTGGGCGGATGCTTTGGGGTGGAATGCCGCTGAGAAGAAGCCGGATCCCTCGATTCTCAAGATATTGTTTGCGTCTCTGCTGCTGCCGACGTGGGTAGTACCTCTCCTCGATTGCGAATCTCCATGACTTGATCTGACTCTGCCGAAGCATCCAACTAGTGTTTAGCAACTTCTACATCGGCATCGCTTGGGGCGCCTTGAATTTCGCTTCGGAGTATACGAGGAAGAATACCCGAGCATGGCCGTTCGGCGGAGACGTGAGTTTCTCTTCCCCACGTACCAGATATCGCGCCATAGCTAACATCACACTTCCAGAACAAGGAAAAGGCCGAGGACGAGTTCTACATCCTCTCCACTTACGGAAACTTCCTGGCGCATCTGCGCGCCGCCACGGCCCTAGCCGACAAGGCAGGCGACGAGATCGACAACGTCTACAAGTACTCGGGCGACCCGGCCAGTCGCGCAAAGCTCACCGCGCAGGAGAGAGGCGAGGCCGCCGAGTGGGTGGCCAGCGTCAAGGTGACGGCCACCGACACCGGCCTAAGGGTGACATCGGGCGTTTTCGAGGTCACCGGCTCGAGGGCCACGGCCGCAAAGGTTGGGCTGGACAGGTTCTGGAGGGACATCAGGACTCACAGTCTGCATGATCCCGTCGCGTATAAGAACCGCGAGCTCGGGAGGTATCAGTTGCTAGGCGAGATTCCCGAGCCGACGTGGTACACATAGCTTATTTGAGAGTTAGACTAATACATTTGCCCGATGGCGGTCCGATGTAGAAAGTCCAAACTTGATGTAAATCAATATTGCAGCTTATATATGACTGAAAGTACTATTGACATGATGCATGTACAATCGTCAAGAGATTGATGTTCGAGCTAGGAAGCATAGCTCGAGCTCCATATGAACGGAGATGCGTATCGATGTTCTTTGAGTGTCCGGCAATCTCGATGCCTATATACTTGACGTCTGTTGTGACCTCGGTTTGAGAGTGCTGGCCGAGATGAGATTCGCGAAAATCGTAGGAGCCGCGACTTGCATATCCTAACCTTAGGAGCTGGTCTTCTTCTCCCAACTGCAGGCAATGTTAGCAACCGAACGTCTGCAAATGGCTTCACTGTATCGCCTACAGGTCGAGGAAGAGCTTCCAAAGGATTGAGAACATAATGCCCTGAAGGCCGTTGGCCAGGATGCGAGTCTTGAGACCGCGGCCCAAGAAGCCGAGGAAGCCGTCCCGTTGGATCACCAGTTTGGCTGCCTTTGCTGCAGGTTGAGACAAGAAATTAGCCAGAACTGCTCGTAGTAACGCAGGTGAAAGAAACATGAAAGGTTATAGAACTTACAGTAGGACACCTGGGTGTCGTTGACCTGGCGGTAGGTCTTGACAACTCTCAGAGAGTTCGAGACCGAGTCAGAGACGACGGAGGCGCAAAAGCCGATGAACGCCAGGCGGAGGAGCCACAGGAAGAGGTCACTCTTATCCGGCTCGGGAATGTTGGCGGTCAAGTAGTTGTACTGCTGCAGTCAGTCTCCATCCGTCTCGAGGCATCTCACACTGGTACTCACAGTTCCGAACCAAGGGTAGTGGCCGACGAACGTTGCGGCAGCGGTTGCAAAGGCACCCCACCAAAGACTGCCAATACCGTTCGTCTTGACACGCTGGCGGAGGATAGCGGTACCTTTGGCACCCTGGGCCTGGAGCGTAGTCTTGAGTGTGTCGATGGGTGTCAAGATCATACGGAAGGCAGCAGCGCTTCGAAGTAGTCGCGTCAGCATTCAGTCGCACTTCATCGCAACGGATTCAGTTCGACTTACCAAAGTGAGGCAAAGATGGTCTTGATGAGCGAGGGGAGCTGGTTGAGAAACGTGTTTGACTCCAGAAGGGCGAGGATGCCGGCGTTAGCAGCGGTATCGCCAAACCGAGACACAGGACCTAGGTGATGGATGCGATCAGTCATCCGTAGAAAACAGGGAGATGTTTTCTCTCCCAGTTGAAAAATCAGAAGGAGATCTTCGTACCTTGAATGAGCGCAGGCGCTAAGCCCTGGTAGTAACGCCGCAGTCCGCCGTCCTCGTAGAGAGTTCTCGTGGCGACTCTGAAACCAGTACCGAAACGGTACTGGTAGTTCATAATTGTTCGAATGGGCTGTGACACATGTGTAAGAATTCAAGCGGACACGCCGTGAGTGTAGCGTCAGTTGAAAACTCACCATCAACGTCAAAACTTGCAGAACCATGGCCGCAGCACCGCTCAAGCCTCCGCCAAGGGCTCTCTTGAGAGCTTTGCCGAGGTCAAACTGAGCCAAAAGAAAATGTCAGCAACCAAATCATCACTCAAGGAGTTGTCACCGTTCAACGGTTGTCGCCTGGAGGTCACTTTTCAACTCACATTCGTATCCTTGGCATCAACCCAACCCTTGATGAAGACAGCCAAGACCAAGATGGCGAGAACAGCCCAGAACGCCCTCCACAACCACCATCCAGTCGTGCGCTTGGGCTTCTCCTCTTCCTCGGGGTTGGGCGCAATGAGATAGATCTGCTCGGGGTCCACGGACTCGCGGCGCTCGTCGTCGCCGTCCCGCCGGTCCGGGGACGCCTGTCGGTTCGCCGCCTCCTCATCGCCGGCCGATCTTCCGAGCAGCGGCGTCTGCTCGTCGGTCGATTGCCGCTGATTTTCCACGTCTGCTTGGGCCGACATCGTATCAATCTGACAGTTACGAGGTCGTTGTCCCGCCGGTAAAATTGTGTATGGTCGGTTATCGGAATACCCAAGTGAGTCCGCGGATGATGTTGGACGGTTGGATTTGTCATAGACTCTTCGGAGCCGCGGTCGGCGATATCGCGTGCATGCGGGGGTCTATCGCGTGCTTTGACCGTTTTGGCCATCTCAACTGCGCCACAGTTCAATCACAAGCCACATCTTCATCAGATCCCTGTCGCCGATGTTGGGATGGAGGTCGGATTCGATACCTATCCGAGATGCCAAGGGCTTCGGTCAGGAGTATTGTATTGAAGATAAGCTTCCTAAAAATATGTAAGTTCTGCAGAGAGGACAAAGAATATTCCTCATGCGGGGTTGGTTGTGTTCCAATTCAAAATGGGGGTTGTCAAGCCCATACTGAGGGCACTAGAATTACTATTACTACCATGACTTCCAGTTATTTTTCTTTTCAGGTGATTGAACTGGTCCTGCACAATGCCTCGGAAGACTCGAAAACAGTGTCATTAACCACAAACATTCAAAGAGTTAAGCCGTTCCAGGCTGACCCTCGGGGGACCACTTGTACCAGCCCAAGTCCACGTCGTCGATGCACTTCCACTGCTCGACGAACTGGTCCTTCTTCTCCGCCATGCCCTCCGTGTTGAGGATCTCAAACACGGTCCTCCACGCGCTGTTCAACGCGCCGATGATCCACGCGTGCCCGGAGCTGAGCGCCTCACCAGCAAAATGCATGTGTCCGTCGGCGGCCGGCCTCATGAGCCACGGCATAGTGCTGCTGTACTGCCCGGGCCCGAAGATGGCGAATGCGCCGTTCGAGTACGCCGAGCCGTACCAGTCGTACGCGTGGTACTGCAGGAACTCGCCCTTGAGGAACTCGTACGACACGCCGTTGAGCTCGGCCAGGTCCTTGAGCAGCATGTCGACCATCGTGTTCACGCTGTCCGGCTGGTAGGGCGCCTGGGTGCCCTCGTTGTGCGGATTGAGGTACGAGCCGAGGCGGGAGGCGTCCTGGCCCCAGACGTAGGTGGCGACCATGGTGCCCGGGGCGTTGGGGACGTCGATTCCGTAAGAGGGGTACACGCAGCGACGGACTGGGAGGTCGGTGTATGACTGGCCGCCCTTGAAGGGGCCGGTCGGGAGGTTCTCCCACCTTGGTTTCTGTCAGATGACGTCCCACGGCAACAATCAGATGGAGAGGTCTTACCAGCGGGACTTGAACTTGAAACCAACCTTTGTGGAGGGATCGTAGCTGTAAGTTTCCGGTTAGTATCTGATTTCATCCATGCATCTAGAGCTCGAGGTTTGGCAGGCCACTCACTTCAGGGTCCGGATCGCGTTTTTCTCGAAGTATGACAGGTCTAGCTCGGTCGTGTTGATGGCCTGCAGGGCTCCCAGAGGCACTGTGGAGATGACGTGGGCGTACTCATACTCCTGCGTGTTGTTGACAACAACCTTGAGGGTGCCATCAGCCTTTTTCTTGATGTCGGTGACCCTGTTGCCGCGGATAGGCTTGTTCTTGATGATCAGCTCCATGCCCTTGGTGAGCATGTCCATGCCGCCGTTGATGAGGGTCCACTTGTCGATGTCCGCGCTGTTGAAAATCCACTGCTCGAGGACGGCCTGCGACATCGAGTACATGTCGTAGTGGCCCGTCGCGTCGTTGACCGTCTCGAGCCAGTCGATCTCGGTGTTGGTGTATCCGAGGTCCAGGAAGTGCTCGCGGACCGTCTTGGAGTCGTAATCCATCAGCTCGTTGAACCCAGCGGTAAAATTTTCGGACAGGGCTTGTGTCAAGTGAACGAGAGACTCGTTGAACAGGCTCGACGCCGAGGCTATTCCAAAAGACGCGTTAAAGACCGGCACGTCGTACGTGTCGGCAGCAAAGAGGCTCGGGTCATTGTCTCGGTTGAGAGTCGTGTGGCCGTTGAACCTCCTGAAGGTGTTATCGGCCTTGAAATAATAGCGCTTCTGTACTACCTTATCGCGCTCGGAAACACGTGCGTTGATGTACGAGACCAGACTCCATGACTGGTTCCCGATAACGCGGTCCATGTAGGGCATTGGTGGGAAACGCATGGCGCCCACGTCCTTCACATGGCTTCAGCAAGCTGTTCAGAGAGAGAAATAAGGGTCACCTGTACTCACGTAGTAATCGTAGTATGCCGGGTCCTCCGCAGTCGAGTTATCCCACGTCTCCTGGTCGAAGCGGTACGTGTAGATCCTTCCGCCGACACGGCCAGAAGCTTCGTGGATCTCATAGTCGATCCCGAGCGATTCCAGGAGAATGGCAGCGTACAGACCCGCAGCTCCCGCGCCGATGATGCCGACCTTCAGGGGAACACCCTCGGGCGTTGGTACCTTGGTGTGGTTGCAGTAAGACGAGCCATCGACAGTGCTGCGGAAGAACGCGGCGCGCGGGTTCTCTTCGGCGCGCGGTATCTTGCAGGTCAACGTGTTATCCCGGCGGACGGGCTCCGACGAGTCTGTGCTGGGGGAGGGCAAAGCGAGTGACTGCGCCACTAATAGGGCGGTAGCAAGCGTCCGCAGGCCGAGGGAAGACATCGCGGCCAATGTGAAAGAGTGACTTCGGCTGAGAGAACCTGGAGTCAAAGCTGATTCCCGACCTGAGCGGACGCAATCTCAACATAATGGCTCTTTTCTTATATACGCCGTGCAAGCGAGTCATCCCCGCTTCTCAGAGCAGAAGCAATCATTTCCAGCGAGACAACAACAAAGACGCCCTCTGGCCAGAATCCATCCATGGTGCTTGTGACGACTCATGTCAGCTGCTAGTCTTCGCTCAGGTGTAGCCCGCACTAGCTTCAATTCTCACCGACTGGCTCGAGATGTATTTTGGGCTGGAATTTTGAACTATTTGACTCGTTCTCCATTTACACGCGAGACCTAGGGATCTCCCGAGGGCGCTGGCCATGTGTCTCATGTGCCGGCGCGGGGTGAAGAGAAGCATGCCAACGTCAAGCCACATCATCTCACCTTGTCCAGCAAAGGCATGCATGAGAGCGCCACAGCGCACTCAATGGCCACAGCCTACGTTGAAGAATGTGTAGGAGAATGACCGTGAAATTCAGCCTGAAGAAGACGAGACTGGAGCGTTTGAATCTTGAAAAGGCTAGTTTCGCCTGAGCAGTCCGCTTCAAGACACTTGCTCTACCATCCAAGATAGGCAGGTACCTGCATATGCCTATCCTAGTGAACAAGACTTCTTCTCACAGCTTGAGCCCGATAGAGGGTGGCTCCATTGAGTCTGTTCAACTTCCAGAATATGCCCCGAAGCAAGGGACTTAATCCCACCCTACGGCCTTTGCATTCATTCCTCTGAACCCAGGGTCTGGTTTCGAGGACTGCACTCACGAATTTGATGTGAACCGGTTGGTGTCACACCCAGCATAATCTTGCAACATTCTCGGTGTCAGCTATCATGAAACGGGTGCAGGTGCCAAGGCTTATCCTCAGCCCGGATATGGAAAGGAGATTGGATCCAAGGGATGATATTTGGTTTGGCTGGAGGCAAGCATCGTCTACTTTTCCTCAGGTTCAACCAATACCTCAGAAACTATCGCCGCGCAGAAGCCTTTTGCGCAACACAAAACGTTGCCCTGCAAGCTTCCAAGTTCTTGTCATGAAGTTTCCAAAATATTGAGTTGTCCCTGGACGTGATCTGCCCGAGATTCACCCCGTCACATCCTTAACTTTAACCGAACTTGCCATGGCCTCAAGGTCTTTCAACAGTCTTCTAGCACAGTGGACCGTATTTGCTGATAACAACTGCTACTGTCCAACCCGGAAGGTGGAATGTCAGTTGGCCAAGCCAGAACACCATGAACAGGGGTGACAATTGGGTGGCCTGATTGGCCAGCACCGTCGAGATGGACTCGGCATCAATTCGACGATGTCACGGTGGGGTGATCATCGGCTTTTCGGGACTTCCGTAAGCTTCCGTCGGAGCGCTTCTTTCTCGATCGACTCTCCGACCTCGTGACTTCTGTTCAAAACGTTACCTGACTTCCTGAATTGGCTTCCATCGCAACGGACCAAACGAGCAAAACTGCAGACAGCTTCATCAAGCTCGTTACAAGATGGTTAGTGCTTGACATGGCCCCCTAACTGCTGAGAGATACTCAATGGAGAGGCCACGAATAACGACGCTGACCGCCCGGTCTAGACCGAACAAAATCCTAAAGACCAGCAAAAGCCAATGCGGCAGCGCATGGAAGACTACATCCGCCGCAAGCAGAAGGAAATCATAGCCGCCCTCGAGGAAGTAGACGGCACAACCTTCCGCACCGACTCCTGGTCGCGCCCCAACAACGGCGGCGGCGGCGTCACCCGCGTCCTGCAGGACGGAAATGTCTTCGAAAAGGCCGGCGTGAACATCAGCATCGTCCACGGCAAGCTCAACAAAGCCGCTGCCGAGGAGATGCGCCAGAACCACAAGAACGTCGCCTCACCGCCCACGGACGACGAGCAGCTGGACTTCTACGCCCTCGGTTTGAGCATGGTCGTCCACCCGAAGAACCCGATGGCGCCGACGGTGCACATGAACGGGCGCTACTTCGAGACGGCCCGCGCCGACGGGTCCCGCCGGACGGCCTGGTTCGGCGGCGGGAGCGACCTGACGCCGAGCTACCTCTTCGAGGAGGATGCGCAGCAATTCCACGCCACGCTGAAAGCGGCCTGCGACGAGCACGATCCGGCGTACTACCCGCGTTTCAAGACCTGGTGCGACGAGTATTTTCACATCAAGCACCGCGGGGAGCGTAGGGGTATTGGGGGGATATTCTTCGACGACCTCGACGAGGACTTCGTCGACCCGGAAAAGGGGTTCGCGTTCGTGAAATCGACCATGGACGCGTTCGTCCCGGCGTACGTCCCCATCGTCAACAGGCGCAAGGACCTTCCGTTTAACGACCAGGAGAAGGAGTGGCAGCAGGTCAGGAGGGGCCGGTACGTCGAGTTCAACCTCGTGTACGACCGCGGCACGGCCTTCGGGCTGAACGTGCCCGGGTCGAGGGTGGAGTCCATTCTCATCAGCCTGCCCGTGACGGCTCAGTGGCGGTACATGCACGACGAGCCGGAGGCGGAGAGCCGGGAGGGCAAGCTCCTCGCCGTCTTGAGGAATCCCAAGCAGTGGGTTTGAGAGGCCGCACGACGCTGAGAGCGAGGAATCGAAAACGTCATGGGTTGAGATACCCTATTCTTTTCGAAACCAAGACCATTTGACAATCAGCCCAAATGGGGCGGCGAAATTCGGACTCTGCAACCTCCTCGTGGTGCCGCCTGGGAACCTATCTTTTCTAAGGGTAGAGCCAGTGCAGAGACGTCACGGCGCGCGAGTGCAAGTGGTGGTGGGCGCTGCGCACGAAGTTTTTCTGGTGTGGCGGAAGGGTGGGATCGGACCAGAAGTGAGGGATTTTGGCGTCGCACAAAAGTTTTCACACGCGCCACCAACTACCAAAACACCAGCAAAATCGACGCGACTACGTATCGATAGACCGAAAACCGAACTGCGAACGCGAAACTGCCCATTTTCGAGGGAACTAGGTAAAAACCACCCGACTCTGCTTCTCGGGGCAGAGACAGGGCACCCTCGCGCCTC